>LPNX010958011.1:8205-22326 GCA_001517045.1 Pseudotsuga menziesii | reverse complement strand
AATGTTAATTTTGACAATTTTTGACAATTTTTTGATCAGATATATTAGTAATGTTTTGACTTTCAGACTTTATTTCAGAAATAAAATTTCTAAATATAATGATTTTAATATGTTTTTTACAAATAATTTGTATATTTTTTCTCGACTTTATGTGAGTCGTCACTTTTCGATAACTAATATGAAATATGATCATTTTTAGAGAAAAATTCTCTGAAAATTCATTGAAAATGGTTTTAAATGTCTTTATTTTCTGGAATTATTTACAATTTTGTCAATAAAAATGCCTTATTTTGTACATAAAAATGTCTTATTTTATAGAAAAAATCGTAAAATGTATATGTTTTTCATTATAAATTGCTTTAAAATGTATGTTATTTTGTTAAATTTCAAAAATCACACTTGAAAATAGAAATTAAAAATATTTTACAACAAAGATAATTCAAAGGCCCCAAAAAATGTCTGAAAATGAAAATGTGTGATACTGGCATCAACCATTTTTGAAACGGGGGTAAAAATAGCTACTAAAATTAGGAGAGAGAAAAACGAGAACTGTGTCGAGTTCTCGTTTCATAGTATAAGTGGTTGTACTTCCAAGGTAGACATTATACATGGTTCCTGAGCAAGATCTTCAACCACATGCAGCTCGAGCATTAGGGTTAAAAACAACCTTCCTAAGATTACTCTTGGGTGGATGCAAAACCATGTCGAGATTAGGTTTCTCGATGGTTAGGGGAACAGTAGACAAGGACTCAGGAGAACCAGTAGAGGGAGCTTTTCCTGAAGAAGAATTGTCTTCTTTCTTGTCTGCAGGTTTGTCATAACTCCAAATTTGAGTTTGCAAACTAATAGTATCTGAGGACATCATGAGAATTTCCTCTGAAGAACTAGAGTTTCCCTGATTAGACATGTGGTCTATCAGTTGTTGTTGAGAGGAAAAAGGATCCCTGAGAACTGTAGGTGCGGGATTAGTTTTCAAGAATTGGGTTATTTCGTCACGACAAGGACACTCTTTCGTGAAATGGTCACCTCCACATAGTAGACACGGATATTTTGCTTTTCTTTTCCCTTTATCGTTCTCATTGATGGTTGGTTTTGGATTCTCCTGCTAGCTTCCAGGTTTTTTGTTTTTAGCTTTACCTTTCTTTTTATTGTTGCCAGGGGTTTGAATACTCTGAATGGAATTGACCTCGGTAGAAACCTTGGGAGTTGAAGGAGTGGGGGTGGATGTTTGGGGTTGCTTGGCAGGTTTTTCTACTGACCGGGACTGGATTGAACCAATAATCCCATCAACAGAGGTTTCTGCTGGTGGCTTGGTAGGATCAGTGCTTGGGCAAGGAGCTTGAGGAATCAGGTCATACAATGTTCTGGACTGGGAATAGACCAAGTCCAGATATTGGGCTCAACTAATGTATTTTTCTTCAGTAACGGCACCACCCATAGCCACATCTCGGGCGATTAGAGGCAACAAATATTTAGTAAACCAATCAGCTAACAACTGATCCGAGATAGAAGCCTTAATAATCCTTCTCTACCTTCTCCACTCATGGATATGATCAGATATGTGGGTGGAGGTGTTTTATCATAGAGAAGTTAAGAGATCTGTACCCACTTCATAATGGATAGGAAGCTGAAAGAGTGCAAGAAACACAGTTGCCAATGAGCCAAAATACACAAACGAATGTTGTGAAAGTTCAATGTACCATTTCGCGGCTGTACCGCTCAAAGTTCGTTGGAAGAAGGCTTAAACGAACGGAATCATCCATAAGGGATTTTGAAGAACACCACAAATGGAATTTCATGACATGGTTTTTCAGATCATCTCCCTATTTCCCATTGAACTTTGGAATGTACGATGGTAACTTTACCAGAATGGGAGGCCATGAGGGGTTATGTCGAATGGGATCATTAATCAACTTGGAAAAATCAGGCAAGTCCAAAGTTGCTAGGAAAGATAACTAGAGATTAGGTTGCACATACTGGTAGTATTGATAGGGCATATAAATACCAGTAGGACCATACGCAGACTGATAGACAGGTTGTTGTGATGAAGAACCGCCATAGGATCCGCCCACGGGGGTTTGATTTCCAGGATCAGGACCGTTAGGACCACCAGAGCCTCTAGGAGGAGGACCACCAAGGCCTCTGAGACCATTAGGAACATTGGGACCACTAGGACCACCTGTACCACCAGGAGGAGGACCACCAGACCCTCCAATACCCCTAGGAGGTAGACCTCAGGAACCACTAGGAGGAGGGCCGCCAGACCCTCCAGGGCCATCAGGAGGGAAGCCACCGGGCCCCCTAGGACCATTAGGACCATTAGGAACATAAGGAGGAAAGCCACCAAGGCTTCCAGGATGATTAGGCCCCCCAGGGCGAGGACCTCAATAAGGTGGTCCTCCGACACCCCCCGCAGTATGTATAGGTATCCCTCCCATAGCTGGCATGTAGGACCAGTTAGGTTGCCCCCATGGTGTGAAAGTATTACTAGGATATGGAATTCCAACATAAGGCATTCCTATAGGATTGGTTGGTAATTAATGTTTCCTACAGGTACTTTATTTGTTGTGTAACCATACCCCCAAGAGGTTTGATTGGTTATAGGTTGTGCCCCCAAGGGCTGACTTGAACTGGATGGGGGTTTAACCACATCCATGTGGGTAGGAGGGACATAAACTATAGATTTCTCTATACTATAGGTCTTCCCATGACTAGCTACAATTCCAATGATAGATAACGTAGGTCATGTCGGGGGTTACCCCCCGGCACTAGAAGGTATTGATGAAACATGAATTGAATGTTGTGCCCCAGGTGCAGAAGACCCGAGAGGATTGGGAACATGCATAATATGGGAGGTGGTGGGTTTGGTAGTTTGACCTGGATTACGTGGAGTCACAGTGCAATCCAGAATAGGTTCAATGGGTCTCATAGAATCAGCAAGTGAGCGATATCCTATGGGAAAAACTGATGAATGAGGTTGTGGTGTACCCAATATATTATCTATTTTCTTCTCAATTTATTGTGCATGGAGAATATCTTCTTGGTATTGTCTACGTTCTTCTTCATTTGGTGAAACTTCTTCAGAAGAGTTTAAACGGGTGCCAAACGAGGCAATGGCTTTTCCTATAGAGGTGTCCCAAAATGGCGCATTGGGATGATAATCTAGATGGGCAGTATCATCAACATGACCCTCTATGGGAGAATGGAATGAAGTATTACCCCCAGAAGTTTGTTGGACCAAGGGAGGCACATGCGAAGGATATGGATCTCCTCTTTCTGCAACCACATTTTCTCCCACTTGGGAGTTGGTAGCAACTCCTTAGTCGATAGCTTCCATAGGATTTTCTCCTGAAACAAGAATAAAATCAAGTGGCAAGCCCCGTACTCTTCTGGACTATCTTAATTCAGCCAGTTTGTACAGTTCCTATCTAACCTAGGGTCTCAAAACTAGAAAACACACCAAAAATTTCCCTACTCAAGCTATAGGCCAAACAAGCAAACTTAAATGACAGGAAGAGTTTAGATAGTCAAGCCTCTCATCAGGATTGTCAAGAAGGTGCCACTCATGATATACCTCAAGGGTACGTGCATAGTAATCTCCCTGAATGTTGTTTTTGGTGTATGGCTCCAAGCAAGATGGCCAAAGGGCTTTTCTCAGATAGATAAGGTATCCTAGTGGGGTCTCTCGATATACACAAGGTACGTGGGAGCTCAAATCGGTAGTAGTGTTGTCTAATGCATAATAGTTCACAAGGGGCCTTCCTATATACAATCGAGTACGTGAAGTACCTTTCTATATACATCAAGGGTACGTGAAAGGCCATTCGATATACCGATGGTACGTGGAAGAACCGTGTGAGACATGGGATGTAATGCGGATGAGTAACGACATCTCCTACGCTTAATGACGCCTGAACACGTCTCTATCTTATCACTCAAATTGCTATGTAAATTTTATCCTACAACTACCGTTAATTTTAAAGTGGATGGTTAGGTGAATGCATGGAATTTTGATAGAAAAAGTAAAACCTTGCAGAATGTACATGCAAATATTTCACTTTACCATTCGTGGTATGCCTACCTACGGGAGGGAAAGAGATTATTTTCTTTTCATTTTGAAAACCAAAAATTCCCAAACAACCACTTTGAACAAATCAAATCTAAAGACAAGCAACACATTCCAAACTCATTTTTCTTTTTGAAAGCAATCAAAGGGGTAAGAGTTTCTTTTCCTAAAAGAAAAACAACAAGCACTCTACATGCATATGCACTCTATTTTTTTTGTTTTTCTTTAAAATATAGATAAATCTAACTTAAAACTATACTATTTTTTTTGTTGACGAGATAGGACTAATGCAAGAGAGACAAAAGAACAAAGAGAACCTGAAAGCTTGTGAGGCTAATAAGAGATCCAATGCCTTATGCTCAATAATGATAATGACCTAGTCTCAATAATAATAATTAAAAAAATTTAAAAGAAAAAAGAAGTCCTCTATGGAAAAAATGAAATTAAGATGGTAAGCAAATGGTTTTTCTTTCAGTCTTTATAAAAGATATGAAAAGAGAACTAACTGAAACCTAAGCTTTCAACAAATTCCTCTCAAAATCACAACCAACAAGCCTAATATAGCTTTTGAATTCTTCAATCAAACCAATCTTTTACCACAAAATTTTCAACCATGAGCATTCAAATTCTAACACACAAGCCTGACAGTGCAGGGCTGAAAGCAAAGAAAATCCAACTTTTTGCAAAAAATGACAAAAAACTAGTTCTAGAACAAGGCCTACTTGGCACCACGCTGGAGGGGTCTTGACAGAGCGGTTCTGGATGAGCACCACTTCTAGATAACGGGACTCAGACGGTGGTACCGCTTATGGCTAACAGAGTTCAGGCTGTGGCACCGCTTGTTTCCAACAACACATATGCAGTTCCCTGAATAGATCCAAAACACAAGGAGAATGAGAAATCAAATTAAAAATTGATCAAATCAAGGTAAAGATTGATGAATTGATAGTAAAAAAGAGCATATAAAGTTGAAATAGTTCAAATCTGAACAGATCTAAAAGTTTCAAACCAAAATTCACTAAGTCATATGGCAGATCTGACTGAAGAGAGTTGGAGATGGAGCCTGGATTTGGACAAGAGTTCAAGGACTAAGGAAGATCATATCAACTGAAATTTGCTTTGTTCCCAGCGGAGTCGCCAGATTTGTTATCATGAATATTGCACCTTCTGCGGACAGAAGTTGTTCCTCTGGTTTGAATGGTTCAGATCTAGAACAAATGAGTGAACGACAAAGGATGAAGACCTTCCCTGAATGTTGTAGACACCTAGAATATTGCTTCAATCATGAACTTGTGTACCTGCAAACATGTCAAACATACAAGCACATCAAAGCTACCAGAAAATCATCTACATATCCATACTAGTGACTAAGGAATCTAGTAACATATACATGTGAAATCAAAACAACAGATATGTGGGACGAAAATCATCTTTGCATTAAGAATGAGTGAAGAAGCTTACAACCATTTCCTTAGTGTCGACAAGCTCCTCCACAAGACAAACACTTCATCCCCATAAGCTCCAACTTGCTCTCTATGCTCTCCAATGATTTGGACTAGATAGTCAATTCAACAGCATAACAATACCTATTCAGTTCTCTCCCTCAACTATGGATATGAGCTTGTATTTATAAGGCTCAATGAATAGGGATAGTTGAGAGAATTGTGGGTGAAGTGACTCCAAGATCCTACCAAAGGGGATCTCGAGCTCAAACTAACCCATATTGGTAGGGATAAGGGAGGACACTAGGCTCATGATCTAGAAGCCTCGAGAAACTTTTCTTTTTCCCATTTTACCTAGGGTACTGCTTTGTTCCCTTATGACATAGTGGTTTAGGTGAGAACCACTTTAAGAACAAAGCCTATAGGTGGTGGCACCACTTCTCTATAACAGGACACAAGCAGTGCTGAACAAGGTACCACTCATCAGCCAAAGGGTAAGCGTGGTGCTAGGTTTTTTCAAGTAGAATTTACAAACAGAGCAAGTTTCCAATCCAAGTTTTGGGATTAAGGGAAAACATAGAAGTTAAGGATCTCATCACATGATGGTGACAGGATTTAGGTATAACACCATGTTTCAAACATTGGAACAATCCACCACCGTAGATCAAATCCCTTTCTTCATCCAACGACCCATGATGAAATATCATGCTAACCCATTAATATAAAGAGAACTTTCACAAAATTTTCAAATATGATAATTTCCAAACCTTTCAATTAAACAATCCACAATTTCAAATATAGCTCTAAAACCGTCGATCTTGATCGCCCATTAAATTTCTCTTGTACCTACTCTGCTACTCGACCTGTCACTTATCCTCTTTTCATTTTCCCATAGCGGGCCCTCCTATCATCGTAGATTTACCAGATCCATGCTTGCCATCGTAGATCTCATCTCCTACATAATATTCTTCTTTGTTTTTCATTGTCCATTTAAAGTGTAAGACAATATGTAACTTCCATCAGCAGACTATCTGAAATTCGTTGATCTTGTTAGTGCCAAAAATTGTTCTCAGACTACTAAAGAACAAGACAACACAATCTCAATAAAAAAAATTAAGTAAAACAAGTTTTTTTAGGGTTTTGGTTGTGCAATTTGTAGACAAGAGGGTAAAAACTCATAAGGGTAAGACAAACACTAAATCATGCAACAATGAAATACTGAGATGTATCATATATGAAGCATAAACCAGAACAACATCAGCACATTACTAAATTTCATCCACAGCTCACAAGCATTTCATGAGAAATAACATTAAACAATAAATGAATTTATAAACTAAGTGATTAAACCAATCAGAAATGAAACCAGCAGATAAGATAAACAGGACTTATAGTTTGCATATATACCATAATCAGTAATTCAAAATACATAAGAGTTTCTGAAACTTAGCTCTGAATAGTAGCTAAAAGCCTCCCCTTGTACAAAAATTCAAACCTCTTCTCTGTTTCCCCCACCCATTTATATAATTACAAAGAATTAGTTCTATCTTCCCTTCATTAGGTCAAATTTGAAACTACTCAGCAATTACATTAACCAACTTTCAACTAATTGACTAAAAATAGCAATATTGGATTCCTGGTAAATTTGGCAAATTTCTGAAAAATAGGTCTCAAATAAGCTTCCATATCTCTCGATCCGTGACACCTGTACGAACATTGAGAGAGGTTTTTTTGAACTCTTCCATTATGGACAAAAATGTCTCTTGGTTTTTAAAAATTCATCTCCAATCAATCAGAATATGCCCCGCAAGATGAAGACTAAAACAGGAAAATATTAAATATTTTTAAACCCTGAAAAAATAGGCTGTAAAGATTAAATTGAATATTTCAAAACTTGATAGTTGTTGAAAAAATGAGAGAGGTTTTTGTGAATGGTTCTCTTGTGAACAAACACCTCTTTTTTGTTTCTAAAATTCATCTCCATCAGCTCGAAATCTGCGCTCAATTGCAATGACCAAAACAGGAAAAAACAGATCATAATTCTCAATAAACTTTGTACACTCCTTTTTGTAATGTGGAAGTTGTATTTGATAGTCACAGGATTCAATTTATCAAGCACTGTGATCTCCTTTCTTTCTTCATGTACATTTGTAAGAATCTTCTCTTGTTCTAAAACACATTTACCTTCTTTCTGGTTCGTATCTTCGTCAAAGGTATTTGTTGTGTAATATTCAATGATTTCTGCTACATCTTCCAAGTTCTACACTTGAGATTCCAACCGATTATCTTCATCAATCTTCTTCTACTTTCCACCTACAAGCTCTTCAATTTTCTATGTCGAAGACTCCACTTGAGCAATTTGTTCTTCCACTTCAATAATGACTTCTTTCTTCAATTTTTTGACAAAAGGCTTAAAAAACAAAGGTTTATATTGTGAAATCAAACTTTGATTAACCCTTATGATATATCTATCCAACCTTTTAGAAATACATACACCTAATAAGCCCATTAAAAGTGTGAAAACAACTAAGTAAAGTAAATTTAAAATGAAAACTTATAAAATCAAAAATCAAAATAAGCATGCTATCAAAATACTTCAAAAACCAAACTTAGAATCTTAAAGCAATAAGAAAACCATGTTTTGAAAACAAGCATACGGTCTAAAAATAGAAAACAAAAACTAGCTATAACATCTGGCTCCTGCTGCGAGATGAAGTCCTCCTTGTGAGGCTTCAAGAACTTGTAGACCAATGCCTTCTGTCATTTACCTGAACCTATCTACTACTCTGCAAAACATCCATTGGGCTATGGAGTCTTTATTCAATCCTTCACACACCGGTATATACAATGAAATTCAAATCTCTTTCCTTCAAATACTGTAAAAGTATTTGAGGAACCTTCCATTTACTGAATCAAATTGTAATCCCATTTCCAATGTAACGAGGAAAAAATTTCATCAACCCACCAAAACTTGCTTCCAACTCCGAATATATGTATAATCAGAAATATTGGAAAACATGAAGAGTAAAGATCTAGAAACTTGTACTCACTTTCATCAAATGACATCTCTAACATAACAGATTTATAATTTAGTGTTGACTCTAAATAATCTGCCACTGGATCATAAAAATTTCCAAAAGTTACCTCTTTATGTTCTGTGAAAAAGATAGGCTGTCCATAAGAATATTTTGTTCCATGAATATCAAGCAGGCATTGGCAATAAAAGACATCAGGATCAGCGTGAATTTGCTCCGGAATTTTTTGGACAGTATCATCAATAATGTCAACAAATTGAACCTCCTTTTCCACACTATCTTCAAATGGATAACTATCATACAGTGGCTACGGCTATTCAAGGATAATGGACTGAATGCATTTCTTAATCTGTAGATTAGATTGTGCCATATCACACACCTCACACATTTTTGGGTCTTTCTTTTCAATTTCATCATCATATTTATCAAAAATTAGAGCATCTTCATAATCGTTTTGAACAGCAGATTTATCATAACCATGAATATAAGAAACTTCTGATATAACGTTAAAAATGTTAACAGCCTAAATTTCATCAATTTTAATATCAAAACAAAAAGGACTAGAATATAATTCATCACAGAATTCTTGTCCCGAAACCCCAATCTCTTCATCATAACGAGGAGCATTCTGAGAAATTTCAAATGATGATGCTGAAGGTTCATGTTTTTCTTCATTACAAGGCTGATTTTTAACACAACAATGATTTCCAATAGTTTGTTGAACAAGAGATTGATCTTCAATAGGATTAGCATTCAAATGATTATTAAGACTGTTGAAATCGTTATGAGAATATTACAAACTATCTCTGTTGATCTCATCACTAGAATAATCTTCAACCTGACTTAAAACAACAACTTGATTATCGTAATGATCATGGAATTCTTCCTTGAAAATAGTATCTGAAAATGTTACCTTTTCATCTTCAACAAATTCTGAAACTACAAATTCTTCATCGTATGTTTTGAATCCTTGATTATACTTATCATCATGATTTTTTGAATCAGAAATTGTATTATAAAAATCAGCCTGCTCACAACAATCTTTAAAAAAGAATTCAGCTGCGAACATATACTTACAATGTTTCCAAAAACATGTGTGGAATTCTTTCAGTGAGAAAATGCTAGTAGCGGGAAGAGAAAAATACCATTCTCGTGCATCTTGCTCGAGTGAATACATGAACATATTCATGAGCACATCTTCATGCTGTATATTTAACTGAACCATTTATTGATGAAATTTGATGAGGTGATCTGAAGAATTATCCTCTTTGCTTTCTCTAAACCATGGACGACAATCTCCCCAAACATCCATAGTAGGTATTGGATTTGGAAAACCTAGAACATCGAAAAAATTGAAAAGTGCAAACCTTCGAGCCAGAATGACTTCCATGGTCTTCGGCATCTGCATCTTGAACTAGTGGAGTCACCAATCGATTTGTCAAGATAGATTTTGTTTTTCCTCCTCAGAAAGTGGAAAGGGTGATAGTAGGTCAAATTAATTAGGGCTGCATAAAGCTAGGGATGACTGTGATCTCCTAATTTTCCTAGCTTCTTTCATAATTTGCTCTGGGTCTAAGACACCCAGGTGTAATGGTGAACTAGGTTTACCTCTTGTCCCAACTCCCTTAGTAGCCACTATGAACTGTTTGGTGAAATGTAGTCTTAATGATTTGTTGTCTTTGGTTCACCTCTCAAAACTAGTTGAATGATGAATAACCCAGGGAAAGTATGCTTCATCTCCATCCCCGGAAACAGCACCAAAGATGTTAGTGCCAGAAATTGTTCTCAGACTACTAAAGAACAAGCCAACACAATCTCAATAAATAAAATTAAGTAAAACAAGTTTTTTTAGGTTTTTGGCTGTGCAGTTTGTAGACAAGAGGGTAAAAACTCATAAGGCCAAGACAAACACTAAATCATGCAACAATGAAATACTGAGATGTATCATATATGAATCAAAAATTAGAACAACATAAGCACATTACTAAATTTCATCCACAGCTCACAAGCATTTCATGAGAAATAACAATAAACAATAAATGAATTTATAAACTGAGTGATTAAACCAATCAGAAATGAAACCAGCAGATAAGATAAACAGGGCTTATAGTTTGCATATATACCATAATTAGTAATTCAAAATACATAAGAGTTTCTGAAACTTAGCTCTGAATAGTAGCTAAAATCCTCCCCTTGTACAAAAATTCGAACCTCCTCTCTGTTTCCCCCACCCCTTTATATAATTATAAAGAAGTAGTTATATCTTCCCTTCTGTTAGAATATAATCCGCCGGGATTATATATTGTAAATAAATAAATAAATAGGAATGTGAATAGTTACATAGGAAGGTGAAAAGGCTGGTTCTCAACTGCCACATGAAATGTATAAATGTATGATATGTCAATGGAATAGAATTGAATCGAGAGTTATACCTATCGGTGGTATTAGAGCTTGGCTTCCTGCCATAACTCCTGCTGCATTTCAGTCCTGGCATTCTGCTTGCCAGTCCATTACCAGACTGCCAGTTTGCCATTTGCATGCGTTTCTCTTTGCCATCCTGTGCGCATTCATTTGTATGTGTTATTCTCTTCTCATTTGCTTCATTTGCCAGACTACTCTCTTCTCAACCCTAATTTCTTGAGCTGAATGAGTTGCCCTCCTCCTCTTGCATATTGTTGTTGCTGCGAGTTCTTTGAGGACTGTCTGCAAAATTTCTCATACTCCGTGAAGACTGGTGTGTTTGACATTGTGAGAGCTGCAATTTCATGAGAGAGTGCTGGGATATCATTTCATATTGGTGTTGCTGCTCCCTACGGGCTTGAGATCCACATGCTGCGTTAAGTGTTGAGTTGCCGCGACCTACAATTGATACATGAACAAGACCTACGATTGGAAGCAATTGATAGCAGTACCGTCGTGGAAGATTGTTGAAGCATTGGAGCTGGACCGGAAGCATGTAGCGTAAACCCTAGACTCTCCATCTGTGCTTTCATAACTATTGTGATTGCGGCATAAAGATAATGATTGTTGCATAGAGATCGTGTATCATGGTGCTGCTTGAAGACGCTCTTGTGTTGCGACCCCACTCTCTATTGTGTGAAGACCTTCGAGCTTAGACCTTTGAATTATGAGTTGTGCACTGAAGACTATTCGTGCGTTGAAGGCTGTGTTAGAGACTGCCTGAGTGGAGACACCTACGTGAAGCTAGACACTGGTAGCGTGAAGCTATTGATTGAAGCTACGTGAAGGGTTTGAAGTTTTGTGCTATCATTCGAAGGACATGCGTTGAGTATATGCTGAAGATCTATGCTGCGATATGCATATATGTTGAGTATATGCTACAATATGCGTTGAGTATATGCTGTGATCTATGCTATGATCAGTGGTGATAATATTTATGCTGAAGACTGAAGTCACATTGAGGCTGCATTGGAGGTAAAACTCTGATGACCGTTGGGAATACAAAAACCCTAAATTAACACTAGATTTTTTGTGTGAAGTCTATGGTTGGTCAATGTGTATTGATGAATCGTGACTTCTATCGTGACTGCTATTTGATGGACCGTGACTGCAAAATATATTAACTGATATAGTGAATACTGATATAATGTATGCTGCGAGACTGATATAGTGAAGACTGATATAATGTATGCTGCCAGACTGATATAATGCATGCTGCGATTTGAGACTGTGTAATGGATGCTGAGATTTGAGACATTCTTATGTGGTTGATATTCTTTCAGAAGGCTGTAAGAAGTATTTTAAATATTGCTGCTACCTATGGGAATGTAAAAACCCTAATTTATGCCCTATCTTGTGCATGGTCTGCATATATTACTGTTTGAATTAAAAGAAGAGGCTCATGAATACTATGCATAGTGTTTTAGTACTGTAAAATGTATATGCATAGAAGTGTTTTCCTCTTTTTTATTTGAAGATGGATTTTTGAGATTGAAGTTGTGACCACACTGGTTAAGAAGATTGTTGACAGCTGAAGATTGACTTGCTGAGACTCGACCCTTCTGTCACTTGTAAGAAGTATTTTGAAGATTGTTGTGACTTCCTATCATGTTGATTGCATAAAGAATTGAATTGACGAATTTCAATTTTCTTTCATTCTGCTACAAGAAGTATGCAAGAATTGTATTCGTGTATGAGATTGCCACCAACAAATTTGCTTCTTGACAGCATATCAAGATTGTAAATCACCTTGGCAGAGACTGTAGACCTGCAAGGTTATTGTTTTTCTATTTCTCTTTGTCATATCAAGATCAATATTGTAAATTACACTAACAATTGTAAAAGATGCAATCTATAGAATCTATTGTTGGTGATGTCCTCACTGGCAAGGAAACATATCCAAAATGGTCTAGAAAGATCAAGAAATCAAGCGAGCCTGTCGAAGAATCCCTTGAATTTGTTCAGAAAACAAAGAATCGGTTCAAAGACCTTTCCAAGGGAGATTGCAGCAAGAGAGGACGAGGAAGAAGAAACTTCAGAGGCAGAGGGGGCAGAAACAAAAGATCAGATTTGCAGTACAAGTGTTGTGGAAAGACTGGGCACACATCAGATCAGTGTTGGGCTTCGTGGGACTCCATCAAAGACAAACATAACCAGAAGAAAGATGACCAAGATGCTAGTAAATCTTCTGATTCTTGTATTGTTGCACATTGTAATCTTGGAATTAATGAAATGACTTCACTTTCATCTTACAAAGATTGTTGGCTGCTTGATACTAGTGCAACATCACACATGACATTTAGAAAAGACTGTTTTGAAGAACTTAATGAAACAATAGATGGCATAGTTTACTTTGCAGATAAGTCAAGTCTTAAACCAAAGGGAATGGGCACCATTCGACTGAAGATGCCTGGATTCCCTGATTTCTTGTTGAAGAACGTTCTCTATCTTCCAGAGTTGCAGAGAATCCTATTGTCCATGGTGGAGATTTGACAGCAAGGCCATTCCATCCACATGTTTGATGGAATCATAGAAATAAGAAAGAACTCTGAAAACCAAGTCATCATGACTGGATACGAAGATGGGAAGCTGCTAAAGCTAAAGGGTTCATCTGCAAGAGTTCAGAACTATGCCTACCTCTCTCAGCATGGAGAAGGTAATTTGTCATCTAGTTCATTGTGGCATGCAAGATTTGGTCATCTAAATTATAACAGTCTTCGTTTGTTGATAAAGAATGGTGTATTTGGTTTTCCCACCATTCCCAAAGAGAAGAACAAATGTGATGCATGTATATTAGGGTAACATAGTAAGCTGCCATTCCATGAATCTAATTTCAGAGCAAGTAGGAAATTAGAATTAGTACTTTCTGATTTATGTGGCCCAATGCCAACTCCTTCAGCAAATGGGAATAAGTATTTTATGACATTTGTTGATGACTACTCAAGAATGTGCTGGATTTACTGTTTAAAGACAAAATCAGAAGCATTTCAAACATTCAAAGACTTTCATGCATTGATAGAAAAGCAAGCACAATAAAAAATTGGTACACTTCATACTGATAATGGGAAAGAATACACTTCAAATGCTTTTGAAAATTATCTTCGCCAACATGGAATTT
>LPNX010957996.1:0-37202 GCA_001517045.1 Pseudotsuga menziesii | reverse complement strand
TCAATGCTTGAGCCTCGTTGCTCCTTCTTCTTTATGAGGGTCGCTGAGCCCTCCTGTCTTCCGCCACTGCCTTCAATGCAGTGGTTGAGCTTTCTTCTCTCTGCCGCTCTGGTACTGTTGCCTTCTTGACTCTTCTATCCCAAAAGTCATAGTTTCTGGCTCTGCTCTCCAGCTGGAAACGTGCTACACCGTCGTAGCTCCGCCCTGTCCTTTTTCCGCTAAACTTCTCTCTTTCCGCCAAAATTAGCAGCTTCTTCTGTAGCTGCGGGGTCCTGCTTCAACACAAATTCATGCATTTTAATACTAGAAAGAAAGGGTTACTTGGCTTCCTTACACTCATCCATATTAAACTTCTTCAGCATTTCTAAATCATACTGTGTCTGACTGAGCATTATTCCCTTACCATTTTTCTCAATTTATAAGCCCAAAAATTGCCTTAGCAATCCTAGGTCTGTCATAGCAAATTCACTGTGCAAAGAGTTCTTAATTTGGCCAATTGAATTGGTGCAGCTACTTGTAATAATAATATCATCAACATAAATACGAATTACTTGTGAATCAACCTCATTCTGCTGCAAATACACATTATGGTCTGATTTGCATCTTGTGAAGCCAATTGAAAGCAAGAAAGCATCCATTTCTGCATACCAAGCCCTGGGGGATTGCTTGAGTCCATACAATGATTGTTTCAGCCTGCATACCAATGAAGGATCCTCTTAGAAACCTTCAGGATTCTGCATATAGATATCCTCCTGTATTTCACCATGCAAGAAAGCACTTTTTACATCCATGTGGTGAACTTCTTAACACTTACTAGCTGCTAGTGCAAGAACTAGTCTAATTGAGTCCATCTTTGCAACTGGTGCAAAGGTATCTGTGTAATCAAATCCATAGACATGAGAATAGCCCTTAGCCACTAATATAGCTTTATGTTTTATATCATAACCATCAGCAGCAATTTTGGTCTGGAAGACCCATTTACATTGAACAACTTTCCTCTTGGGAGGAAGGGGAGCTAATTCCCATGTATTGTTCTCTTGGAGGGACTGAAGCTCGTCTTCCATTGCTGAATTCCATATTGGGTCTATACAAGCTTGCTGATATTTCTATGGTTCTGAACTGATCATCATATAACAGTTCTCAACAAGAGCACTATCACTTGCAAATGAATCCTTACTAGTTTGTGATCTAGTTTTCCTAGGCTCTTTGGGATTGCCTGCCAATTCCCCAGCTGCTTGCACATTTTTTTCAGCCCATTTGGGCCTATATGGTGAGTCATATACAGAAATATCATCTTCATCAACATTCATATCAGAATTATCAGAAAAAACAGAGCATTTTTCATCACTTACATCTTCGCATGGTTGAGGAGAGGACCAATCCCCCGGTGCAAGTTCGAAATCTGGAATTGGCTCTTCTTCGAATTTGGCACTTCTTTCAACAAAATTTTTGCTTGTGGATGTTTCAAATATCTTGTACCCTTTGGTGTACACACCTTATCCAACCATGAGACACTCCTTCCTTTGTGGC
This sequence comes from Pseudotsuga menziesii, assembly GCA_001517045.1. Classification (NCBI taxonomy): domain Eukaryota; kingdom Viridiplantae; phylum Streptophyta; class Pinopsida; order Pinales; family Pinaceae; genus Pseudotsuga; species Pseudotsuga menziesii. The sequence goes on along the minus strand of LPNX010957996.1, from coordinate 35,672 downwards.
TGAAAGGATTTCCTCTTCTCTGAAGGAATTCTTTCCCATGCTTTTGTCTCGAATATCCTGAAACTTGAGACATCTGGTTTTTCACCAAACCATGCCTCGTAGGGTGTCATCCATTTCACTAATTTTTGGAAGGCTCTATTCTGAATGTGAGCATCATAGCTTATGGCTTCAGCCCATAGCTTGGGATTAAGTTCCCTCACTTCTATCATGCAAGTTGCCATCTCTTTGAGATATCTATTCTTTCTCTTTGCCACACCATTTTTTTGTGGTGTGTATGGAGTTGAGTGTTGCATTTGGATGCCATGCTCCTAAAAAAGTTGTTGTATATTCTTATTCACATATTCATTTACATTATCAGTCCTAAGGACTTTGATCTTCTTCCCACTCTGATTCTCTACTAGTTCTTTCCAAACTTTGAGTTGCTCAAACACCTCAGATTTCAATTTCATAAAATACACCCAGCAAAATCGAGAGTAGGCATCAATAAATGTAATCACATACCTAGATCCACCATATGAAGGAATGGGTAGTGGACCAATCAGATCATAATTCACCAACCCAAGTGGTTTTGTTGCTCTCCTTGCCTTCCTCTTCTCATAGCTCTGCTCATGATGCTTCCCAATCACACATCCAATACATGCTCCAGTAGATGGCTGAATTTGTGGAAGACCTTCCACCATTCCTTCTTTGTGCAATGTTTGGAGATATCTGTAATTCATGTGGAAAAACCTCTCATGCCATATTTTAGATACTTCATTGGCATGTGAGTGAAGTGCTTGATCACTAGAAGTAGGGAGGAAATTAGAGAATTTGTATATTCTCTCATGATTATCAACATACCCAATTACAACAACTTGGTCTGTTGAGATTTCAGAAACCTCTATAGAGTCAGGAGTAAATATTACTCTCTTTGGCTCTTTAGTATGGGTCATCTGGTATATTAATAGCCATTTTACTACAAGGTCCGGTACATACAGTAAATCACTGAAGAACCCATGGTCTAAATCAATTCTCCCAGTCCCTCTGGTCTGGAGTTCAAAATCATCTCCCATTCAAACTGTTGGGCCAGCATTCGAACTCATGGAGGAGAAGAATTCTATCCTGGATACCATATTCCTGGAAGCACCTGAATCAATAATAAAGGATGAGGAATTAGAAGTACCTACCACCAATGCATGACATTTCTCCTTGCCTTCACTTGAACTAGAGTTGCCACATTTCTTCCTTGCGCTGTCAAGAACTAGAATGTTGTTCTTCTCCAGTAGTTGCGCCATGGTTTCTATGGTTTTCTTCATGCATGAGCTTTCTGGATGCCATCCCTTGTGGCAATAAGAGCATTTGGCCTTCTCTTTTCCTTTCTTCTCCTTTTCTTTGGGTGGATTCATGGCTCCCTCCAGCAACTTCGAATTCTTGGACTTGGGTTTTCCCTTTGCTGACTTCGAAACCTCCACTGCTAGTGCTTGATATTTGGTCTTGATGGAACCCATTTGGACTAATTTTTCCTGCTCTTGAGTGAGTGACTCCATGAAATTTTCTAGACTTGGAATTTGCCAGTTTCGAAGGGTGATTTTTCCTGAGTGAAATGTGCTCACAAAGACTGAGAACTCTGGCCCCAACTTCGAAAGTATAGAAAATATCAGTTGATCTTCATTCTTCTCAATCCCACATTGTATTAAATACAATACAAGTGGTTTGAACTTGGTGAAGAAGTCCTGGATTGTGTAAAATTGGGTTGGGCTCAAGCTTATCATCTCATTGTCAAGCTGGTGACCACGTGGCTCATTAGTTTTGCCAAATAGAGACTCAAACTTCTCCCAAACCTCCTTTGGTGATGTCAAACTTTCAAGGTGGAAAAAAAACTCTCTTGATATGCTCAGACACAGTAAACCATATGCTTCATCCAATTTTTTAAAATCGTTGGCTTTTTCTACAGCAGAATTTGGTTCCACTTCAGTGCCCATGGTAACTTTGAAAATCCCCTTGGCTCTCAATTGAACCACCATCTATGCCTTCCATTCAAAGAAGTTTAAAGGTGTTAGAATGATGTGGGTAGCCTCCATTAATTCCTATGCTGATGGTGGTGAAATTTCTAACTGGTTTACACACAGCAATTTGATTTTATCTGGAACTCACTAACAAAGCAGCCCAAATCCACTAAGAATTTGGTCTGCAACTCAAAAATATCCAACCAGCTCTGATACCATGTGAGAAATTTGAAACATAAAGTGATTAATTTGAACCACAAGAGAATCTAGGAGCATTAGTGAGAATTACAAATCAAATTTGGGTGCAAGATTCAGCAAAAACCATCAAATTACAGTTAAATTACACACAATGACAGTTGGAAACAAGATAATTTGGAATTTCTAACACTAAAATTGTTTTTAAAAGGTTTATAAATACATCATAATACTTTCGAATGGCTTTGGAACCAATTGTGAGCAAAAATCCCAAAATTGCCAAATTGGCATCAAACCCCCCTAGGTGGTCCAATCTCATCCCAAATCTCTCCAAACAGCCACGAATTGCTGAAGTGGCATGGATGATGTGTTTTGGGTCAATTATTACACCGTTTCGTATGTGGGTGTGGAAAAATGGATGGTTTAGAGTCTCAATGCAACATTAATTGCACCTAATCAAGCCAAATTTGGGCAAAATCCCACTCTAGCGCCCCAGGTCAACTTGCCTATCCACATTCAAATTATGAGAGCACACCAGCAATTATTTCTATGAATATGTGGCTGGATTACTAGGTTGGAGTACCCATGTGGGTAATATAACCTCAACTTGACATGGTATATGTCCATCTAAGCACCCCTAGTCCACCTCATAGTGTATTAAAACTTAAAAAAGCAATAAAACTGACTAATTAGTGTAACTAAGGTAATAATGATGGATTAATTTTCTAAAAAATTAAATTGGGGAGACTCAATATTTCTTGCCGAATAATTCAAGAGAACTTATGGAGCATCGTCGATAGTATCAGAGGGTTTCCCACCTTTTCGTGGCAATTGATAGAGTTTCGAGCTAAACGACGTTTTACCACCTGTCATTTTTAAATAACCAATTGACCGCATTAATGGATTTTCCTTTATTTTTCTATAAATGGGATATTTTATTTCCCCATGCATAATGCCTTGATCTAACTCTTTCATTTAATCTATGAGTAAGAACCCCTTCGCCTTGACAAGTTTGAAAATGCATAATGAAACAAATGATAAGGTGCTTAGTTGCAGTGTTTTTGGAAAAATATTGTTGCCTTAATAGGGCCTTGTTTAAATGTTATTTCCAATTCATATTCATTTCCGATTATGCTTTCATTCATGTATTGTAGGTGTTTTTTATTCCCCAAGTTTGATTAACTCACTAAGAAGAGTACAAGGCAGACTCCAGAAGGCCTAAAATCAGAAGCAACACTTCTGGAGTTTTGTAGGAAGATCAATTGAAGGTTGAGCAGCGAGATTGCTAAAACCATTGAAAATGTGAGGCCTTTTATAAAAATATACAACAAGTCCTTGAAAATGCCAAATTCCTTTTTTTCCAAAGATCAATGATCTTCCTGGGAAATATCAACATATGGCGCATCGGCAGGACAGATTACAAGCGGATGCAGAATACATAAGGAAGAAAGAAGCTTTCAACGAAGAATATATTAACCATTTTGTTGGGCAGGATTCTGTCAACATTTACCTCTCCGTGGGAATGTGCAAGACCACGACAAAAGAGGTGAAATGCATGTAGACACAGTTGTTGGTGCATGAAGTGACTGTACAAGAACTTGAGCCAATAAAGTACAAATCTATTTTTGAGGAGGCCAGCGCATGGGATGTGTATGTTTCCAGTAGGGAAAGGCCCACATAAATTTAGTTTCTTATGGAACTATTTGTATTTTCCCAAGTAAAGCACTAAAAGACAAATTGTGGGAATTTCTAGGGTTAGGGTAGGTCAAAGGTCACAAAATGACAAATTTAGATTGCAATAAATAGGTGTAGATATTACAATAGAAAGACTTTTTTCTAGCACAAAGAAGGGTTGGACTATTTGTAAGAGAACTAATTTTTTGCTAATAAAGAAGGAATTATTTTTGCTGGGAAAGGTTTCACAGTAATTTTCTTGGAATGTTTGGAAGTCACAATGTGGAATTACTTCTTCTAGTTTCCATGCAACTGTGAGATCATTCTAACTATTCTGAATGACTTCTTTGGTGATGAATGATTTTAATCTCCATATAAATGTATCTGTATGAAACGAGAGATGAATATTTTATTATGTTAGAGCTACCTGTGATATTAGTTTTGTTGTAAATATGCATATGAAATTGAAACATCTATCTGTGATATTAATATGAATAGTTACAGTGCATTGCTCTAACTTTAAATTTGCTCCCTTTGGGGATAGGATAATTTATAATATGATATATTAGCTTAGTCTTAGATTTAGAAGAATAATTGAGAAGGAAGGAACGGTAACACGAGAGGTAAGAATGTGCACATCACTTGTGAGGTTTCTACTTATCAATTGTATGCATTTAGGCACTTGCATCTCATCTTTAAAAGGAAAATTACATAAACGGTGGATCGATCCTTAACCGATAAATATTTAAACAACTTAATCTACGTGTTGGAAGGGGTTTTGGGACAAGTTAGTTTCGCAACATCGCAGATGCTTCACAAGATCAAAAGAAACTGCGTAGGAAAAAGATGGCGCGCAAGGTGGAAGATAGACTATTTTTGAATATTTTGTGTCACGTTTTGGAATTTTTGACCATATTTTGTGGATATTGGTCATTAGTTGGTAGAATCAGTTAAGAGTTAGTTAGAAAATAGTCCAAGTGGACCATGAATGTAAAGGCGCAAGCCTATAAATAGAAGAAGAATTGTAAATGTGAATATCAGATCATAGAATGAAGATTGAGAACTAGAAACTGAATTGAATTGTTGTTTTTTTTATCTGTGGTTGATTACGCAGAAGCTAATATGATAAGACGAAGGTTGATCTGAATTGTTGTTATCATTTTGATGTTATCTTTATGTATCTTTCTTTTTTCCTATTCTACAGACCCAATGATGAATGTGAAGTAAATATGTGACATGGACCTATGATGCGATGTTTATTTCTTATGAATAATGTTATCTTTATAGATCTGTTTCTGCACTTGTAGGCATGTTATGGTTATTGATGAATGATGCGATCTACGAATAGAAATTATGAATGGTTATGTTAATAATTAAGCAACTGGTTAGATCTGGTATAAGTTGATCACTTGTCAATGTCATTAGTCCTCTTCTATTTTGTGGAAACTTGGTTTCGTCAGCCCTCCCTCGAACATATCGGGTGAGACTTCATCCTCTTCGCGGGTGTTGCCGGATAGGGTAAAACCTGTCTGGGTCGATGCTCAGGGAGATCATGGAAAGTTGAGCGTCAACAGAGTGGGAACCCTTATCGACTGGGTTTTGCTGGTGGGGTTTGTGGTAACAAATGGTTTTGTTGCCAATACCTTGTTGCAACTGAGAGGAGGATATGTGGCATCCAACGTTACCAGAAATTCAAGATTGGTTTGATCAGAAGCTACGAGGATTTGTTGAAGTAGAAAATCATAACCCTGGACTGACAATGGAAAAGTGGTTGGGGAAATACATACATGACGTTCCTCATGAATATTTTTTCTGTGAGTTTCCTATCATCTTGTACGAGTGGTTGATGTGGTTCACTTACAAGAAGACAAATTTCCAAGGAGGAGATCCAATATTCTGGGCCCCTGAATTGATCCAGGAACTGCAAGAAACTGGCAACAAGGCATCGCGATCTGTTGAGGTCTAGCTGGATAGTATCCTAGAATGATATATTACTAAATTCACAGTCGACACTACCAAGTCTTACAGCGGAGAAAAAAGGGAGTTTTTTAACGAACCCAGAAGTAGGTTCTTGTTTTCTCTACAATTATCAATTAATATGCTTGTCTATGAATAGGGTATACTAAAGATGCACCTCGAGTAGTATAACTCTGGTGTGCGGAGGTGGTAGATACCGCAATGAAAGGGGGGAGACAAATGGGAAGATAAGGGGTATATAGGTGCAAGTTTCAACGATACTATGAGGGAAGTCGAGGAATAAAGTGGTATTATGAGGGGAGGAGGAAGGTTTCGACAAGAGAAGAAGTAGAGGATAGGGGAAGGTCCTGCTATGATCAAAACGTAAGACCACTAAGGAAGACCACATAGGATGAAGTGACCCTACAATGATGAAGAGGAGGACCATACCCAGAATATGCCTAGGATAGCAGTAAGATCAAACCCCAACAGCAACATACCCACGCCTCTGCGCACTACTCCATATTCAGGAAGAAACACGAGTTCCACATTGACTTGCCTGACGTTCCAGCAACATTTTAGTAGTAGATCGTCATCTGTAGGAAGAAGGTCCGAGATGGCGGGCGACGATACAAAGTTACCTTTGTTCAATGGAAATGGGACTAATGATCCCAAGTAGTATTGGTTCATATGTGAGGTAGTGTGGACCGTCAAACAGGCCATAGATGAAGACGTTAAGAAACGCCAATTGGTGACTACTCTCCAGGGCCATGCACTAGATTGGTATATGAAATTTATACAAGTTCCTACAGGGACCCCTGCAAAAACACTGGATGAAGTTAGGAGAGGATTGATTGAAGAATTCCAAAAACCAAAGTCTGAAGCACAATATATTACTAAGCTAAAAGAGATTAAGCAATTTCCTAATGAGACCGTTTAGGAATTCAATCAAAGATTTAAGACACTGATGGCAAGAATCAGTTTTGATATGAGCGACATTCAGCACAAAGAATGGTTTATCATAGCATTAGTACCTCATATACGGCAATCACTGATGCAGCAGAAGATCGTGACTCAGAGTGAGGCTCTAGAGATCACAATGAAGTTGGAAGCCTCACCTATTAGGGAGAATGCAACTGGTATGAACCAAATTCAGGCGCAGGTGGTGAACTTGAACCTTTAGTTGCAAGACATTAAGAAAGGGAAAGAGAACGACGAAGACCTTTGGTGCACACTTTCTCGCGCGGATGGACACACTAAGGATACTTTCCCTAACTTCTAAAATTATCTGCTATCTAGAGCATCGAACCCACTGAGTTGCGACGGCGTACCATGGTGCCGCATATGCCAAGTCTATGGGCACTGACATGAAAAAGTGGATACATGCAAAAGATGGTGAAGCCAGCAAACCTATATTGCTCATTTTTTTGATCTGTGGTGAATGAATATAAAGACTATCATTAGAGGAAATTTGAGTTCGGCCTCCTAAGGAAAATAATAAAATAATATTTATTAATTTTGGAGGAAGAAAGACAAAAACTACTTTTTGTGTTCGTATTTTCAACATATCTCCCTATGTTTTTACTCAAATTTCGATTGGTAGGGCTCGTTGGATGCAGAATTTAATTCCACATACAAAGAGTACCCACACTACATACTTTTGATGGACCCCACTACCCCAAAAACAAGAAATACCTAAAAAAACATGATGGCGATGTCATCATCATGTTTTTTCAGGTATTTCCTATTTTTGGGGTAGTGGGATCCATCAAAAGTATGCAGTGTGAGTAATCTTTGTATGCGGAATTAAATTCCGAATCTAATGAGCCCTGTCGATCAAAATTTGAGTAAAACACCTGGAGATATGTTGAAAATACAAACAAAAAAATTAGTTTTTTTTATGACAAATATGTCAATTCAACTATTATGGTTGACTCATGTTATTGAAATTCTATTGGTTCTTGAATTCCAAGTCACAATAATTTATTGTTGGCTCATTTTCTTATAAGGCCCATTTTAGACCGCAAAATTTCTTTAATGCATGCATATGACCTGCTTCAGGAAAGGACATATGAGTCATACTTTTTGAAGGGTGAAGACCACCATGCAGGACAAAAACTATAGCCACAACCTCAAGTGGTAAACTCTCAACCTCAACCACAGTATACACCATCGTCGAAGATGCAATTTATACCATCATAGCCACAATCGCAGTTTGCGTCGCAGCCACAGTTCATACCTCAACCACAATATAGTAAGATGGCTCCACCGCAGCCACACTATGTTCAAGCAGCGCACTACATTTAGCAGCACCCAAATCCTCCACCACAACAATTAGCTCAGTCATAGTACTAGCAGCAAGGAGGATTCGAAGGAAGAGGAGGAGGCTTTGGAAGAGGAGGATGACAAGGTCACGGACTTATCTAGTGTTACAATTGTGGGGTATTTGGACATTACTAGAGAGATTTCCCACACTTGCAGTGTTCATGTACATACTACACCACAATTGATCATACTATTAAGAACTTCCCACAACTAATCGCACGATGGCAGGCCGAGAAGGTTCCTTAGTTGTAGAATCAGAACTAGTTGCAGAATCAAAATCAGATACAAAACCATAATCAGTTACAGAACCAGGATAAAAATCAACTTCCACTTTAGAATCAGACTGTGAATCAACCCATGAACCCCCACCTTGAACCAAAATCCACACTGAATCAGAATCCACTGATGAACCAAAATCAAGGATCGACAGTTGCGGCGATCTCAACAGAGCCCAAAAAAGAGGATGTTTACATTGCCATCGTCACCCACAGAGGTGCAATGATTGGAGAGGATGGGCCCTACCCGCAGGTTCGATTGGATGGGAAAAAGAAGGTGTTTTTTGATATCGCAACTGAAAAGAGAAATTTTTAGGAGCTAGGGATGTGATCAGAAGAAATCTTGGTAAGTCACATGTCTATGAAAATCCCTCTGCTTTTGATTCTTCATTGGAGATAGGACCATCGCGATAGCATGGTACCTTGCAGCACTTCTTTGAGAGTTGTTTGTCGCTAGCAATAGATCCTGATGCTCTGGCCGAGATTGAGAATTTCTTGCACCGCCCGAGTAAGGAGTGGAAGGACTCTACGGTGAACTATTTACACAAGAAAAATATGGGCAAGGAGATGTGCATGAACATTCAGATCAGGGACTATGAAGTAGATTCAGTCATTCTAGATATTGGCTCATATGTGAATATCCTAACATAGAAAACATGACAGAAGATGGGGAGGTCAACGTTGGGTCAGTCCCCTGTGCAATTGCGATTGGCTAATCAGGCTAAAGTACAAACAATCGAACAAGTATCGAACCTGGTTGTGGATGTTGAAGGTATGAAGACCTATGTTGTCTTCGATGTGATTGAAGTTGTTGATGGTGGAGGTTCCTATCCTGCGTTGTTGGGGATCAAATGGGCCAATGATAGTATGGCGGTGAGTAACTTCAAGAAGCGGATGATGACATTTGAGAACCAAGAAATTAGAGTCATCACTCCTATGGATCCAAATGAAGGATGAATATATATTTAAATAGTGAAATATGAAGTTGTCAGGGGATGGGATCATGCTTACAACATTTCCGAATATTACGTCCACCCAACTGCTGACGGAAAACTTGGTTGGTGTAGTGCTAGTTCTATGTCTTCTGATTCTGATGATGCATTAGAGAACTAGAAAAACCACATGCACTAGATATCATTCCAGAAGTGTGGTCTGATCACACAGTCATTATGCCATGTCGCGACTAAGATTCTTGAATTACTAGTTTACGAAGGGATACCTGAGCTATCCACGTTCTTAATAGAGTTTGAAGAGAAGGTATCAAAACCACGGCGATTATTGGCACTGGAGGAAGCACTGAAGGCTATTCTAGAACGCTGGTGGGAGACTCATAAGAAGATGATTAGTGTATGGGCGTAGTGTTGACAGTTGATGACAGTTTGTTTGGAAACGTAGAAGTATATCACATTGGGAAGTATGATGGGTGGAATGACCCCAGTGGCCACCTGATGTAGTGTCATACTTTGTGGGCATCATGACCAAAGAATGAATGGGTCCATGTATTTATTCACACCTTGGACAAAATGCCAAGGTCATGGTATATATCAGTTGAGTTGCATAGAAAGATAACCATGTGGGAAGAGCTAACGGTTTGCTTTTCTCATACATTTAGTTCCGTACATGCCAATCCCGATGTCAACAATGCACTTTAGATCATAAGGGGTGTGGTATTAAAATTAGTGTTGGTTGCATATCCAGAGGACCCACATGCAGTCGATTATGGAATGTTACAATGTGTCTAAAGAACCTGAGGATGACGGCGAGCTATAGAATATCAATATTCTAGAAACAAAAAGGGAGTAGGGATGTCGCAACACCAGATATACCGACTGATCCCATGAATCATCCGCCGAAGATTAGAAAAGTTAACATTGGGACAGAGGAGAACCAAAAATTTGCAAGTGTTGGGGACTACTGGGATGAGGAGACTATGGAAAAGATCACGGATCTGCTGCATGAATTCCAAGATCTGTTTCCAACCAAATTCTCTGAAATGAAAGGAATACTAGGTGATCTAGGAGAGATGAATATTCAATTAAAGCTCGATGTGAAACCAGTAAGACAGAGACCATACCACTTGAATCTGTGATACAAGGAGAGGGTTAAAGCTGAGATATATAGGATGTTGGATTCTGGAATCATTGAGCCAGTGGAAGAATCAAAGTGTATTAGTCTGAAGATGGTCCAAGATAAGAAATCGGTGAAGTTCGAATTTGTGTCGACCTCAGAAAATTGAATGGTTCCTGTCTGCATAACCTGTTTCCAACACCATTTATAGATGAATTACTCGAAGGAGTAGGCGGTCAGGAGATGTACACTTTTACAGATGGATTTTCTAGTTACCATCGGATAAGAATCGCAAAAGAATATCAATATAAAACAACATGTGTTAGTGAATGGGGTTGTTTCCAATACATTGTAATGCCCTTTGGATTGAAGACTGTAACTGTGATATTTTCCTAGGTTGTTGTCGTTGCATTCAAAGACTTCATTCAGAAGTTCCTACAAGTTTATATGGACGATTGGATAGTATACGGTCTAATTAAGGATTATCTGGAGAACCTATGACTGATGCGGGAAATATGTTGACAACATCAGATCGCACTGAACTCCAAGAAGTGTATTTTTTTCGCACCATTTGGAATAGTGTTGGGTCACATTGTGTGCAAGCAAGGATTGTTGGTTGACCCTGCGAATATAGCACTTATTTTGACCTTGCCACCACCGACAAATGTGAATATGCTTAGGGAAACACTGGGGCACACTAGGTATTATCGCAAATTCATCAGAGGATATGCTGCGATTACTGCCCCTATGGAGAAACTATTGAAGAAAGATGCTGCATTTTTCTAGAATCCAGAATGTCAACAAAGATTCGACACTCTGAAGGCCAAGATGGCTTCGACACCCATACTTGTGTTTTCAGATTGGAACAAGGAGTTCCATGTCCATGTCGATGCATTTTCTATCGTGTTGGGAGTAGTTCTTGTGCAACCAGGAGAAGGATATCTTGATCACCTGATCTCTTTTGCTAGTCGAAAGTTGTCATTTGCTAAGAAAGACTATTCGACCACAGAGAGAGAAGGTTTGGTGATGGTATATGCACTACAGAAATTCAGGAATTACCTCCTAGGTGGTCATTTTAAGATGTTTACTGACCATTCTGCTTTGAATTAACTAGTCAATAAGCCTGTGTTGGGGGGGAATATATGTCATTGGCTACTTCTCTATCAAGATTTTAATTTTGAAATAGTTGTGAAGCTGGGTCGCTTGAATGATGGCCCTGATCACTTCTCTCGAATTGAGACAGGCGAGGAGCCCACCAGTATTGAAGAAGGATTACCTGATGCACATTTATTCGAAGTCAACATGGTCGATGACTAATACACTCAAATAATCCAATTTTTGGCAATGGGAATTGCACCAGATAAATTTTCAACAAGTCAAAAGAAGCAGTTGGTGGTTAAAGCTTATGATTTCCAGTTGATTGTTGGATACCTATATAATCTTGGACCAGATGAAATTTTACGGTGTTTTTTCCTACCACATGAACAAGGGCGGATCTTAGAAGAAGCACATGCGGGAGTCGTTGGGGGACACTATGGGGGTCGTGCTACTCCAAGGAAGGTGCTTTGTGCAGGGCTCTAGTGTCCCACTTTACATAATGATGCAACAAATTATGTGCGGAGCTGCGATGTCTATCAACGCACTAGAAAACCATCGTTGGGGGATGAGATGTCACTAGTACCACAAGTAACCTTGCAACCTTTTGATAAATGGGCTGTGGATTTTTTGGGTCCAATCAACCCACCTGGGAAGAGAAATGGTGCACAGTACATCATCACAGCAACAAACTACTTGATGAGGTGGGCAAAGGATGCACCAGTCGTGGATAGCACCACTGTGACAATGGCAAGGTTCCTATTTGACAATATTGTGACATGGTTTGGATGGCCAAGAATACTTATGAGTGACTAGGGTAGTCACTTCATCAACTGCATAGTAAGAGCATTGATGGAGGAGTTGTAGATACAACACAAGAAAAGTACCCCATATCATCCGCAGGAAAATGGAATAGTAGAAGCTTTCAACAAGATATTGGAGCATGCGCTTACAAAGGTATGTAATGCTAACCCCGATGACTGGGATTTGAATATTCTAGTAGTATTGTGGGCGTATCGCACCACTTGCAAAAGATTAACAAGATAGACACTGTTCAAATTGGTACATGGGAAAGAGGCAGTCATGCCTATGGAGTACATTGTTCCTAGTCTATGCATTACAGTAGTGACGGGCATGGATGATGAAGCAGCGCTCGAGGACCGCATGGCATAATTGATACATCTTAAAGAGGACCAATTTGTCGTAGGTTTCCATCAACGCATTGAGAAGGATCAACAAAAGGCTTGGCATGATCGCCACATAAAGAACAAATAGTTCCAGCAAGGAGATTTGGAACTACTATATGACAACAAGTTCATGAAGCATCCAGGTGAGTTACAAATGCACTGGCTAGGTCCATATATTGTTAATTCCATTACTTCTTGGGGAGGGATTTCAACTGCAGCAATTAGATGGAGCAATGCTTCCAAAACTAGTGAATGGTAGCCGACTGAAGCCCTATAGGACAGAGTTGGAATTGCATAGTGCTTGAGGCACTGTGCAATGAAAAAAAAAGAGGAATAGATAGCCAGAGGAAGGGTGCACTAGGAGGAAGTGGATGTGCAAGTAGGGGAGTCAATAGCATAGTTAGGAAGATCTGTCACAATATATATAGGGTCACGATGTATTCAAATCATAAATAAATGAAGAACATTTAAAATAGTTAACCGACGGCACTTGTTGAAGCGACGTGTATTGATAGCAGATTCAATCATTTGGGTTGACAGGATCGACGGCAGATTAAGAAAGTTAATGCATGATTTGGTCATGATGGTCGTGGTTGATTCGGTAATGATTAGAATAGATCAACTAGATTCTATAAGAAGGTGCTCGATGCGGGTTGAAATCACCCCTGTGCTAAGTCGAGTTGGAATGCTTGTTGAAGTGAAATTAAGTTCCAGAGCGACCAAGTGATTTGGGAGAGTTGTAGAGTGAAGAAGAGGGTGCATCATGACTATGGGGGGTTGTTGTGGCATGCATAGTACCCCATACATAGTAGATGTTTTGAGTGATAGGGACTCACCAATCAGACCAGTCACCATTGTTGAGGAAGTTTCCAGTATGCATGTCGGATCGCCGTCCATCCCGACTAAGAAGTGGTGGGGGAAGAAGCCTAGCTCTCTGGCACTGATGAAGAGACAGAAAAGAACATATGTAAGAGCACAAGAAGATGTAGCCACCAAGATGAGACCATCTAGCTCTGGTACTGTAGAGTCAGTGGTTCAAACTGGGGTCTCCATTAAGGACATCCCGAGCTACATCATTTCCACTTGACCCGATGTGCGGCCTTGTTGGATAACCAAGAATCAGAAGTATCAATTGAAGATTCCACCGCTACCAAAATGGATGGTGTGCAACACAAATATTTTCCTAGCATAGATGAAGATGAATTATGACTACCATGACCTATTGACATTACCAAATGTAGTGAACGGGCCTTATGAGTCTTTTCCCTCATTCGTAGGAGGGCCCATAGTGTGTATCCCACAGGAATGGGTGCACAAGTTGGATAAAGCTGGATTTCTAGGGCTCATCAACATGCTGCATTTTGGGCATCTGAACAAAGAAAACACCTGTGTCAAGAAACTCTTAGCTTTCTTTCATGGAGGGATGTTGTGGTTGGACACACCAGTCGCAATCATGATGGATTTGATCTCGGACATTATGGGGTTTCCAAAGGATGGGACAAACCCATTGCCATACTTCAAAGGTAGAGATAATTATAAGTGACTTGTTGCATGGTTGAAGCTGAAGTATGACTTGCAGCATGATGGCAGAGCGTATCGCATTGATAGCATCAATGGCCAGGTGGTACGTATCGGCGCCAGGATCTTAGAAATCAATATTGTCTACAAGAACCGCCCCATCTAGTGCACTTCAGGGGTAATTGTGTGTGCATAACAATGCATAGAAGGGGTACAAATGAACCGATCACTCTTCTTACTGAACCAATTGACATAGGACGCGATAGCAGTTCAGGCCGAAGAGCAGCCTTTCACATATAGTTGGCTATTTATCCTCATTGCATTAGTGGCTTGGATAGAGCTAGTGGACTACTAAGGGATGGAGGTTGAAGTAGTTAATGTATGTAAAGGAGCAAGGTATCAAAACCTATGGTGGGTCGAGTAGCCTACTAGACAAGAGGACTGCGCGATCCACTTTTGGGTCTACTGGGAAGTGCTACAGGAAGTAGCTGTCAAAGTTCCCCAACTGTCTAATGAGATCATAGCTAAATATCAGAGGATCGCTTAGTTCACCATTGGACTGCACACCATTCATGTGCAAGCTTGACGTGACCTAGATAAACAATGGTTACCCATGTATTATAAGGCAATGGGTGAGGAATTGGATGTGACGATTGGAATGGCCTACAACATGGCGGGATCCGGTTACCGTCAATGAAGTATCAGCATGACCACCAGTAGATGCACCTGATGATCCGGTACGAAGATATGACCAGCAGAGTCACCATGAATCTGATGGCGAATCATTGACAAAGACTGACCCAGAGGCACAACGCATCCTTAAGGAGATAAGGACTAAGAGGTGAGTGGAGCAGGATGTGAGCAATAGCAAAATCTCAGGAATGGAGGCATAGCTACAACGGCTTGTTAAGGTCGTCAATGACACATTAGATAGTGCAGCAAGAGAAATGAAGAATTCCACCCAGGAAGGATTCACTGAGGTAAGGACCAAGATGGATTTTCTGCATAATGTTTTTTTACGACGAGCACTGGGGAGTGAAGCTGTGCAGGAATATGCATCAATTAGCACCGAGTCAAGGGTTAGGAATGTTCATATTCCCCCGACTGCAATTTATGTTGGACGAGAGGATGTGAACTCCTCACTGCAGCACCTACAGAGTATTCTGGTGGATATCAATAAGTTGTCCACCTAGACCTTATTACACATGCAACGGGCCACCAACTAGGAGTTGACAGATCGATAGAAGGATATCAGTGACCAGTACTTACGGTCGCAAGAGGAAGAGGAGGCATTGCAAAAAGAGGTATAGGAATTGCGTCGTGAAAAGGTATTGGGCTAGGAAAGGAGACAAGGAAGAAGTTCACACACAATCAAAAGAAGGTACATCGCGCACATGACACGAAGGAAAATAGGTTGTGAAGGAAGCAAAGGGACCAATGTAGGAGGAATAAATATGTGCGCGATGGAGGAAAGACAAGCGTGCAGGCGTACAGGTGATAACGGTTGGAAAGCGACAGGTTAAGATCATGGTTGTTAAAGACAGCATAATCCTGCAGCAACACACGTATTAAGGAATATTTTGTAATTCAGGACGATATTTCCTTGTGTCAGTCCATGACAGCCTTTTCTAATGGCTGATCATGACCTGTAACTAATGAGCAGTATGTAGTCGACCCTACGTGGTCTGATAGAAGTGATAAATAAGAAGAACCTATTCTGTATAAGGGTTGGATTTTTGTTGCCGTTTTTATTGGCCATTTTGTTGGTTGTCTTGGGTCACTATGGGTTATTCACTGGTTGTCTAGATTTAAGGATGCCATTTTTGTTGTGTTTGAGTTAGAGTTCGTGGAAGAGAAGACTCAGAGAAGAGTCTAGTAGCAGTAGGAGGCTAATGAGTCATGAATCTTGCACCTATGTGGGCAGACCGCTAGGAATAGAAGGAATCTTTTGCTGAGTGTGTAGATGGTAGATAGTAGAGTCAATCCAGGCTGTGTGTAGATCAGTAGGAGTAGATAGAAGAATAAACCAAAGATTATGAGAGCAAGAAGTCTGAGTCATAAAAGACATATCATAAGATTAGTCTACAAGCCGCAGACTGCAAGGTGCTATATCCATTTCTCGTGCCAGATGAGGAGCACATGGTGGTTTTTCCTAGATGGGTTTCCACGTTATTCCTTGTGTTTAAATGATTGATTCATGTTGTATATATTAATGTGAATGCTTGTTATTTTCTTACTCTGTGTTGATGAGCTACTATTGAATGCATAAGCACCATATTGTTAATCAGTGAATGAATAATCGTTAAGGCATTATTGGGATGCGTAAGCAAGTTTGTGGTTCATTTCCTAAGTTAAAACATAAGTCATAATGGCCTGTTAGTTTAAAGAATCAACTGTGTCACACAAGTTGCACTAGTTATTAAGGTTAAGGACAAGGTTATGTCACACATGCAAACATATAGTTGTGTTCAGTCGCGCAGGAACCGTCTAGGCATCCAAGCTACCTTTGTCGAGCGCCTTGGTTGCACACCAAGGGACTATAATCCCTCACCAACTGTGGAAACATGGTTCTGGTAGTTACCCATTAGATATCTCGGGTGATACTACGCCTGCCTCGTAAGTGTTGCCGAGAGAGTTACTCTGTCAAGCTGATTTCTTGTGGTTTATTGTTGGTATTATGGTGTTGTTGAACCACAAGTCATGTCAGGAAGGTGATAGAGGCCAACAAATGGTTCCATTATCGAGACCCTTAATCATTTGAGTCGAGGGAAATGTTGTGGCACCCGACGAAGAAAGAGATAGAAGATTGGCTGGACTCCAAAACGTTAGCATTCATGTAAGAGGAGAGCACAGGATCATGGTTGAGCACAGAAAACTGGTTAGACGAGTATATATATTCTAATATCCATGAGGTCTTCTTCGCAAAATTACCTGTTATGCTGCACGAGTGGTTGTCAATACTAGCGACTAGACACACAAATTTCCAAAGGAGAGAAGTCATTGAATGGAATAATCAGTTGGTTCGAGAGGTAACCAGTGTAAGTAATGTCATCTCTAGAGCTGTTGACTTTTGGGTTGATAGTATCTTGCAAGGATATATCATTGAGTTTGCAGTAGATACTATAAACTCATATAGTGAGGCTGAAAGAAATTTTTTCCAAGGACCCCGAAGAAGATATTTTCTATCTATCCGTACATGGATTAAGATGCTCGTCTATGAGAGGGGTTTCTTGTCATTGAGTAGTTGAGTCCCATAACTATGAAGGAGGCTATGTCATAGATGACATCTTAAGAAAATGGGAGAGGGTGAGTTGAGATGTTCCCTGGAAATACAAAACCTGAACTAGAATCTAGATTCCTAAGGAGTGGAAGGAGATTCAGATAAGGGAAAAGAAGAAAGATCGAAAGAGGGAAAAAAAATCCTAGTATGTTCGAGGAGAGTGAACATGAACTTCAGTTGCATGAAGACAAAGGGTCTTGTGATGAAGAGGATTATTATAGCCCGGTATCGGAAGGAGCAGAGGAATTGGAAGAATCTGCAGAGAGACCAAGATCAGGACGCAACTACATTACACCAAGAGTATCACTGGAGACAAGATCAAGATTATCATCTCCAAAAAGGACTGATAATACTGATAGTGCTAGTACTACAACTAGTATGCAAGAGGGCTCACCTCTGTTGGATCCTTTACCAGAGAACCCAGGCACCGACTCAATGGCTGGAATGGATATTCAGTTACCTACATTCAATGAGAATGGAACAGAAGACCCAGAGCAGCACTGGTTCCTCTGTGAAACTGTTTGGATGGTTCTCCTAGTTCATAATGCATACATAAGGAAGGCACAGATGATCACGACTCTAAGAGGTCACGCGTTGGATTGGTTATGAAGTTTTGTGCCGCACCGACTAGAGCACCACAGAAGACACTCGACGAGATCCGGGCTGCAATGATCTCTGAGTTCAAAAAACCTAAATCTGAATAGCAGTGCATTACTAAGATCAAATAGATAAAGCAATCACTGACAGAGTCAGTCTGGGACTTTGACCAGCACTTTAAAACTTTGATGGCCAAGGTAAGTTTCCAAATGTTGGATGTGCAGCACAAAGAGTACTTTATTGTTGCGCTATTACCACACATCTAAGGGCCATTAATGCAACAGAATATTGAGTCACAAATAGAAGTGTTAGAGTTGGAAATGAAGTTAGAAGCCTCGCCCATTGGTGACAGTGCTTCAGGAATGGTGCAAATTCAATCACAGTTGGCTAATCTGATGATACAATTGCAGGATATCAATAAGGGTAAGGAAGCATAGGAATACATATGGTGCATGAAATGCAGAACAGATGGGCACACTAAGGATAACTGTATGGCCTTCATAAACTATATCATGTTAGGTGCACCAAATCCATTAAATGACCATGTGCTACCATGATGTCGCATATGCCATTCTAGAGGGCATTGCAACAAGGAGTGTATATATTTGCAAAAGGTTGTAAGTACTCCAGAAAACCTCTTTTGTAAATTTTGTAATTCAGTAGGACATGAACAAAAATATTGCAGAGCATACCATCTCTTGAAAGAAAAGACAGTTGACACCTACTTAATGAAAAATGAGGGACTCGCCCAAGATGAACCGATGCAAACATGATATCATCCTGTGTAGTTCCCACCCAATCAATACCAAAACTAGTATCAACCTCAGTATGCACCTCAGCAGTCGTATGCGCAACAAAATCACTACCAGAAACACTACCAGCAGAACCAGTACCCACCACAGAAACCACACCCACAAGGAAGGGGTGGTGGAAACTTCATAGGAAGAGGCAAAGGAGGAGGATTTGGTAGAGGAAGAGTTCAAGTTAAATGCTATAACTGTGTAAAATCGGGTCACTAGGCCATAGATTGCTTAAAACCTGCAAAGACATGTTCATATTGTAAGGGACGGGAGCATAATGTGGACCAATGTCCTTAGTTGATCGCAAAATGGAAAGAAAGGACCATCGCAGGACCTAACCCTACGCAGAATGCAAACCCAAATCCCAACATGAATGTTCAGATGATTGTGGCTGAACCACAAGATCCAAATGTTGTTGTCATAACATAGGGAGGGGCTACAATCAGAGTTTATTAGGATAAATCACAAGAACAGTTGAAACCATAGGTACAACCTGTGACATAGAAAAATGTATCATTCAATGTCCAGAAACAAAAGGAAGTATTCTTGGAGGTATGACCAGAGTTTGTGGATGCAGCAAAAACATCAATGTTGAAACAAGTAAAGGAGATGACTGAATGATTTCAAGGCATATTTAGGTTAGTAAGCTAAAATCCTTCTTATCAAGTTGTCTAACACTAATACAAGATAAATATTCTATTGCAGAACTACATGTAATGATAGAAGAGATAACCATAGAGCCCCGACCTGAAAAGAAAGTTAACCAAGTGAGAGATAAGTTTAAAACTGGCTATGAATTAAGAATGACTGCATAGATAGGAGACTACGACATGGATTACATCATTTTAGACCTAGGGTCTGATGTCAATATTTTGATGTGACAAACCTGGAAAAGTATGGGCAAGCCACACTTGGACTGGTCCCCTATCCAGCTACGACTTGCAAATCAGGCAAAGGTCCTACCCATTAGCCGGTTGAGTCAAGTCCCTGTCGACATTGAAGGATTGTGCACATTTACGGACTTTGAAGTCATTAATATTGTTGATGACACAAACCCATATCCCGCATTACTAGGGATAGATTGGGCTATAGACAACCAAACCATCATAAACTTCCAGAAAAGGATCCACTCATTCAAGGATAATGAGATAAGAGTGGTGTCTCCCATTGATCTGTTAGAGGGATAGAGATACATCAAAAGGAGACAAGAAAATTGAGATGTTGAAGAGGGCACAAGAGGAGCTAAAGATGAAGAATTCAGAAGATATCACATAACTGAAAAAAGAAATCGACCACCTTGTTATTGAGAAGTCACACTTTTTTTCTAGTTGGTGGAAAGTGGAAGAGGCTTTTATGCATGCTTTTCAATACATCCATGAAAGCACTGCAGATTTGGATGCAGTAGCAAAGGAAAAGTGACTCGAGGAAGTTATTGCACAGCTGCAACTGGACAACAGTATTTTGAACGCTCGGGTCTACCCATACACACCACCAGAGAAAATTGTAGAATAGAAGGGTGCCATTGAGGAGATAGCGGAACAATTTTAAGAAATGGAGCAGGAGGTCAAAGATATTACTGAGGCGATGACACAATTTTGGGGTAGTGTCATTCAAGATGAATAGTTAGAGCAATTGACAAAGCAGTTGCAGGAAGCTGAGGCCCAGTTGGCAACACTGAAGATGGCATTGAGAATAATGCCACCAATTTTTTAGATTACACTGTCAACAGAGTTAAAGGAGCTACAACAATGAGTTGGAAAGGCTCAGGAGCGATAGCAAAAGCACAATGACCAGCTCGACGAGTTCCAAGAAATTTGAGCCTAATTGTCAGTAAAAGAAGTCATTGCGCTGCAGGCTGTGCAAGAGGGTAACAAGGAAGTGAATGAAAATCTAGTGGAGCACCTGTTAAATCAGGATTTGTTTGGAAGTTAGGACCTTCCTGATAAAATTAAAATGTAGGTAAAGGAGATCACCTACCAGTACAACGACTTCAAGCTGAAAATTAATGAGTACACCATGTCCAATTAACGTGGCTCGAGGATGAGCCATGAGATTGTGATGGGGGGTTGTTGGTAGGCGTTTTGGGACAAGTCAGTTACGTAGCATTGCAGATGTTCCGCAAGCCAGAAGATACCGTGCAAGACAAAGATGGTGTGCAAGGAGGAAGATAGACTATTTTTTAATATTTTGTGTTAATTTTTGTACTTTTTGACCATATTTTGTGGATATTGGTCATTAGTTGGTAGAATCAATTAAGATTTATTTATAAAATAGTCCAAGTGGACCATGAATGTAAAGGCACAAGCCTATAAATAGAAGAAGAATTGTAAATGTGAATATCATATCATAGCACAACATAATTGAGCCCATAATCTGACGGCTTTCATATCTGAAATTTGACAGAAGCCTATTGGTAATTCGACAACAACAATTGTTTTTGTCATTGGTGGCATATCGTCGGATATTCGAACACATGTCACACCCTGTCGAATTTCCAACTCCCATATAGTCAAAAATCTGACTCCTCTTTCCTGATGACATAAGGAATGCTTTGTTGGATTTCCAACGGAGACGTGTCGAATGTTCAATGACTCTTTTAGTCATTGCTCCAATGGTGAATTATGAATTTCCCAAATTCACGTTGTCATTTTTTAGATTCTTAGGTTTTCGGATTTTTGACGAGTTCTAGTAGGTTTTCCGACGATTTTTAGTCGATTTTCCGATGGGTTCTAGTCATTTTTCTAACGGCATCCGACGGAACCCTCTTGTCAGACTCATGGCAACCACATCGGGCTAGGGTCACAGCTTGTCAATTTTTCGACAAAGTCCGACAGATCGCTCTTGTCGGACTAATGACAACCACGTCGGAATAGGGCCACAGCTCATCGGATAACCGATGGGCTTCTGTATAGTTTAAAAATATATATACATGGGTAATATGGTCAACCCCAAGCATAGAATATGGTTAACCTGTAGCTTAACATGGGAACCTGTAGCATGACTTGAAGAAATTCAAGCTCATAAAAATCACAATATTGGAAACAGTCAAATATTTGTTCAATTTCACCTTCAAAAACCATTTGTTCTCAACATCTTAGTTCAATATTTAATGAAGATTATAAGTCAAAAGATTGCACCTAAATTAGATTTAACAATAACATAACTCTTGAACCAGCATTGTTTTCATCTCTTCCTTCTAGACTCCGCATAAGGGAAAGATTTCTTGAATCAAATTGATTAGCAGCCATAGAGTTGGATTCTCCATTACCATCAGCATTCTTAGGACAAGCTCGGATGTTGGGATTTATGTTATCTAGCCTAGTTGACTGCAATTTTTGCATTTAAAGGGGATGGAGGTGCAAGCTTTGGAGAAGACAAACTGGTAGATACTGGAGGTGGTGTTGATATAGGTACACTGGATGGTGTCCTACCAGCTACTGCATTTTTTTCCATCTATAGAAGAAAACACAAACAAATAAGTCTACAACATTTGATGATGTAAACACAACAAGCAAATATCAAAGAATGACAACATAACATGTGCTAGTCCATCTCTGATGTATGTGCGAAATCCTTCACTTGCATTTTGGAGTTGAGAGAATATGTTTACCTTCATTAGAAATAATCTTGTTTGAAATAATATATAAAGCAATTATTGGTTGAACAATCCTGCAACCACTCTTTCACAATCTTAGTGGAGGTGAATCCATCCCATTAATATATAAATGGCATAAAATCCTCTGAGAAACTTACTTGTGGATATAGTTGTGTGATGCGGTAGAGTTCATATAAACCAATTGTACATGTTTGTTTATCTCCAATCTTTTTGAAAATTGTGCCAAGCTCTTGCTAGAGACAGATAAGGTAACATATACAAATACATAAGAAAACAATTAATTATCCACTAGGAGAATACAGAATATAAACAAATTCTGAAATTCCAAGAAACTAAAGTATCCTATTAGCCACTTGAATGAATTTTTCAAGGCACACATGTTTAGCCCCTTTGTTGATCATTGATTTTGGGGATGCGAATTTTCCAAAACTTTATCGATGAATATGGAAACCATTTATCATAAACAGGGTATGTGTGATGGAAACACTCTAGACTCTTATTTTCAGCTATTCTATCATTCAAAATATTTGAAGGAGTACAAGGCATCACCCTTTCTGATAAATTGGGGAATTTGGTTGTCGTAAAACAAATTACTTTTTACAAACAAATTTCCCCATACTTTGCCCCTACTTGGAAAAATTCAGGCTCTATTTTAATATGACAAGAAATTCAACAAAAAATTTAGAATCCATCAGATTAGACATTTCATTCCCCTTATTCCTTTCCTTGGGAAATTTTTTATGGAGAATCTTAATCCACGGGATCTAGAAGTGGTTTTGGCTTTGTTTTATACTATTTTGAAAATAAACACTTTCAAGGTGCAGGACCCATTGGCCCAAGATCCAACAACTAGGACAAATTTCAAGCTCTGCTCCACTCCTCAAGTTTACAGTTAAAAAAAAACATTCATGCAATTAGGATTATGGGAAACTCTCAAACAGTTTTCAAAGGCATGAACAACACAAACAATATTCAAGATCTTTATCTTGGAAATATTGTTGATTCCCTTAAACAAAATTACCCATAATTTTCAATCCATCTCTTTTTATCACATATAAAGAGCATAATCAATTGGAAAATTCACTGTCAAAAAAAGGCTTGGATATGAATTCCAGTACTTGGCTCATAAAATAATTTCAAGGCGACGTCTCTATTGCCCTTAATCAGAGCGGCATGGTAATCCAAAGACATTTTAAGTGGACATTTGGTATTTTTGGACTGTTTCCAGTTATATTCTTAGAGTTTTTATATTTTTATGTGACATCATATGTTGAATTAATGTAACAGATGTGATACAATTTACTATTCAAATATTTATTACTATACCCAACTTAGGGAAAGATGTACAATGTGGTCAGGTAATTGTTGTGGCCAATTGTGACCCTTTTTATAGAATTGTAAATGTTATAATATTAAAACCAAAGGACCTACCAAGGGATATTTGTAGAATCCCAAGTATGTAGAAAACCAAGAAATATACATGGAAGTCTAAGTATGCATTAGGTCATTCACAAAGCCATCGAACCCACAAGAATTCATGCCCTAGATTTTAGGTGCAAAGCATTTTGTAGCATCTATGAACAACACTCCTGAAGAATGTATTTCTCTTTTGAATGAAAAATACATTTTTTCTCCCAAAAATACACATTCAATAGGATACCTACAAAGCATGTAACATTCAATAGGACCTACAAAGAATACAAGCACCTCTCATTGATGTTAGTACCAAAGTGAACGAGGAATTTTATCACAACACTACAAATCACCTAATCATGACCCTTATTATCAAGCATTTGAAAAAGATTCAAAAAACAACACCCTTAAAATGTAAGAAGTCCACCACAAGAAAATTTATTAAACCTATCAAGTCAACCCAAAAATGCCAATCGAAAAGAGTGGTAAAACATCAACATAGTTTGATGGAATTCCTAATGCATATCAAAACGAGTAAAACGGAAAATCTGTGAATTTCAGAACTATTACTTTAAAGCTAAAACAGCACAAACTAAAGCCTTGTTTTAGGAAATTGTCTAGTTAATTTGCTTAGAGATATGATATGACTAGAAAGGCAATCCACTTGCATTTGGAGCCCTAAGGATCAAATTGTTATTAGAAACCACTCCATCAACAAAGGCCCCCTATGAATCAAAAATATAATACAAAATTGCACATGGATATTCTTAGAATTATGTGATGCATTTGTTATTTCCCTAGTGGAAGAATTTGTGGGTAGGATAAAAACAAACCAAAACGCCATGTTTTTCCAACCATTTTCTAAGCAAATCCAGCCAAAATCATGTCTAAAAATTTTTGTTTGTGTAAATATGCAATTTCTTCCATCACAGTGATCATTCAGACTAAATGCCACATTTTAAAACTACCCAAATCATCGAAATCACGATTTGGGAAAAAGAAATTGCAATTTCATCAATTTTTTTCTACCAAATTCTGACGAATGGGGTTGTTTTGTTTGTCTCCTATACTGCTCCAAGAATTTGAAGGTTTCATTTATTACAGTGGTGAAGGACCATTTACATTGGAAATTTTGGAGAATGTAATTAGTACAATGGCACTACTACTAAATTTTGGAGAATGGATGGTTGGTTATTCGAGATAAAACATACTACTCATGAAAACTATTAATCGTGGAGGGGACACTTGCATAAAATAAGATTCCATTAGGACTGTTTACTGATTCCAAATTGATCCTCCAAAATTATGTCTAAAGTTTTTAAATATTTTGATTTCTGTAGCTTCTCCAAAATTCTATCAATATTTCTAAAGATTTTAATTTATATCGAATGGTCAAACCAAAATTACCCAATGGCATTCCCATAGGTTTTTTCTAAACCAAATAAAAAATTCAAACCCTTTCTTCAATTGATTTCCTTTAAAAGTGCTTGGCTCTCCTTGGAATGGGTCTAGGGCTCTAACGCCCAGCACTTGACCTGTTTGATTCACATCGGCTTGGCTCTCACTCCCTTCATGATAGCTCCTTGGTATTAATTCTCTAAGTTGATGTATTTCAATGATTATCATGTTGCTTTTCTAGATGTCCATGACTTAGTTCTCTACATCCTTCTCTCGATGACTAGTAATATTTGTCTTACCAAACACAAAGCTTTGCTCAACAAAGAAATCCCTTTAGTAGACCAACAGCTTAGCTCAGCAATTATTCTTTTCGTCAATGCCTTTGCCTCTAGTTGTTTAGAACTTGGTCTTATCCCCAATCCCCAAGTCTTTGATGAATTTTGGCCTCAACGCTTCACCAATTTACAATACAAATACATACATGATTAATCCATAATTCTTGCATATACATTTGGACAATAGGAATAAATTGCATTGCTTTAGGATTGTATTTCATGTGCAACATTGTTGGGAGGCCATCAATTTGCAAACAGTGGGACAATATGTTGCCAGTAAGTGTGACAGATTTAAAGCTTAAAATCATTTCAAAAGGGAAAGTCTAGAGGAAAAGAAATATCTAGTACAAATGCATGATGTGCTCACCATTTGAAGAAAGAAAGAGTTGATGTATCAAGGGAGCCTTGAAAAAAATGTATCAGGACCTTAACCATACAGAAGTTACAGATTACTCGCATTCTATCTTATGGTTCTCTGATTTCTTTATGACAAATGGATTATACTTAAAATGGAATATGTTTGTCATGAATCTTGTTAAGTATGCTTTGAAAGTCATCTCCTTTTGAGTTCTGTATTTATTCTTGCATAATACAAAAATAAGCCACAAGACTATTGGCTTAAGCATACCAAGTTGCCATAAAAATAAAAAATAAAACAGCTACTCCAGAAAAATGAGTGGAGAATACTAAAGATATATATGTCAAAGTTTGAAAAAACTCTACATATATATTCTTGTATCATCCCCGAGGGTAATAATATCATACATATAATATATCTACAGATGATAACCTGCCATCTCAGTAAACTCCATCTACTACATCAAGTGATTATGATGTTTTATGATGTTGTTTCATAAAACTGGCTATAAACTATCAAAAAAGAGAAACATTGTATTCCTAAATAGCTAGAAAAAACAATAAACAATTTATCATCCATGTCTAGAAAGATCAACCAAAATGTTTACCAGTATCAGGACTCAAAATATGCCATTTAGGATGTGCTTTACAAATTACGAAATTTCGATCCAGAAGTGCATTTCCCCAAGTAACCACAGTCTATGAAATACAAAAATTTATTCCATGAATATTTTCTAGTTTCTAGGTTTTAAAAAAGGAATCCAATATAGATACAAACATTGGTGATGCACAGATAAACTACCCTTCAAAAGTAGAATCTGATGCAGGAGTAATCAAACACAATAAGAGGTCACAACTCACACCACAAATCCTTTATATCTGAGAGATGAGTAACATTGGATATGGTTTATTGTGCATGCTCAAAGGATGCCAGATATTCCACGAGAATTCTGCAAAAAATCAAAGAACTTTAAAATCAAGAAATCCAACTCAACCCTTCAAAAGGGACCTTCAAGGATGGATGAAATACAACCATACTTTAGAAATTGTTCAAAAATTAGGAAATAATTTTAAATATGGCATATTAAGCAATACCAAAAATACTACCTTAATAGAGAAAAAATACGGTATTCATCACTAGGGGCAGCTCTAGGCTAAAACTTAGAAATGAGATACCCAGTACAAATTTTTCAAAGTTAAATTTTATCATGCCTATGCCTTTATATAGAGGATAATGGCCTTTATTCAGAGGATAATGTTATACTTGATAAGACAAACCTCATTCTAGGAAAATACACAGAAAATTAAGATAATTTATTTAATAATCGACAACATCCCATTCTAAAATAAAAGAGGATCAGCTGTGAAAACTGAAAAGTATAACAATGGTAAGATTTATAATCTATAATTATAATACACCATTTCTTCATTCAAGTTATTTAGATGATAAAATAATCAAAAGTACAGTTGGAGCAATAGCAGGAGTAACAGGCTTGAAATTCAAACAACGGACTGCATCAAGCTTGTCGAATATCAAGATGGTTATAATCAATTCCCTAACTAGAGAACCACAATATCAACATAGGGTGAGGGATAATTCACAGCAATAGTACCATTAAGGGTAGTCAGTAAATAAATGATAAATAAAGACTCGTATGCCTTGGTGAAGGCACCTAACTACTTTCATTATCACTTTTGGAATGCTAGGACGATGGCCTACATTCCTCATCCCATGGTGAAGGATATACTTTTGCAATAGGAGAGCAGTGGTACAAGGGGTAGATGGATCACCAAGATCCGGGACTAATACCTTGAGTTAAATCCAACTACAATGGTTTGTGGCCAAGGTTTGGCCAGGTTGATGGTCGAGAGCATCTTTGATACAGTGTACAAGGCCACCATGGAAGAGCTACAACCAACCAATTAAGAAATGTAATATTCTACAAACAACCAATTAAGAAATGCAATATTACCTTCCTTAGAGTGGTAATGTTCAGTCTTTTCTTACTAAAGTGGAAAATGTCTGAAAGTTCCTCTGACATGTTCAACAGTTACAACCCTACACAGTGGTAATTTTCAATAGTTACAACCCTTAAAGGAGGAGGAAAAGGACTATTACATATCATGATATGAGGGTTTCACAGCTTATGGTCATCACTATAAAATCTGTAGAATACTTATGGTTTTATTTCTTGGAGAATATGGTGTCGATCCAACCTAATGGAAAGGGATTTTTATTCTAATTTTTTGTTGAGTATTACATAGTGCACATTGTTGGTAAGTTCCCTAGTTTATGGATGAAGATTTTTGGTTAGTGCCCTAGTTTATCAACGTTCGATATGCGGGATATGTGGATGGTTGACTCATGATTAATGAGATATCAAAATAATTTCATCATATTAGGTGGAATATTAAAACCTACCTTTCAGATGTAGATCAAGCCATGAATACAACCATACTAAGGCTTTGTGCCCAGTGAATCAAAAAAGAAACTTGGCCCCACCCTCATACACTCAAGCTAAGAATAGGGTTTACTAATAGCTCACTAGTACCATACTCTAATGCTACTACTAGAATGACATAAAGGAAAGGATATATATATATATATATTATAAAAGTACTCTCTTGGACTTATTGGCCTACAAATACATTAGATCTATTTTTAAAAATATTTGTGAAAAGATTGGATTCTACAACTTACTAACTCATAAAGATCACAAGTTTCCTTTCCAAGTTATTCAATCATAGAAACAACCTGATAAATCAAACTATTTAAGGTATGTTTATAGATCATATAGAACAAAGTTCGTCGGAATGTATGGTAATCACCATCATCAACTAAATGTGTGTGTGTGCACATGCATAAATACCTAATACATAGTTCAATCAAACAAAAGAAAAAATAAGTATACCTTGATTTGTGGAGCTTCGCACTCTCTTTTTCTGCTTTACCTTTCAAAACATCATTCAACATACTNTTAGGACCCATCAAATAAATATTTGTTTGTTTATGAAAATAACAAAACCAATCTAAATAAATACAATACTATTACAATGTAAATTACAATACTATTCAAGTAAATTAATTGTTAATAATAGATCACCTGATAAAACATGGAGAACCAAAAACACTATGTATAGAAGGCCATCGATCACATAAAAACTCCATTTCTTGCCTCTTAACTATGAAAATGTTTCTCAACGCTATCTGTAACAAGTTCCAATGGAGGAGTGAAATAGAAATAGTAAAAATTAAACAATAAAATTATAGAAATAGTTGTTTTAATGTATTCTTCCTTACCATTCATTGAGCTCCTCTCTATTTTGAGAATAATTTAATATTCTCTACTAAATAGGACCAACCACATGAAGGTGGAAAATCTCTTATGGCCCCTCCCACCCCTCACATTGCTCTCAATTCCCCAAACCCAATGCATCTACTTGCAAATAACAATTTACTGCAAATTATTTCACTCAATAGCTGAAAGAAGCTTTCATTAAAACATTCTTTAAGTCATTCATTAAACCATTCAATCATTCAATAGCTAAAAAAAACATTCATTAAACCATTCACTAAATCATTCATTAAACCATTCATTTAGTCAATAGCTGATTAAAAAAATCAGTAAACCATTCATTAAAGCATTCATTTAACCATTCATTCATGAAACGGAGGAAAAAACCATGTAAAATTTTTTATTATAAATAAGAATTACTCACAATTTATTTAGTGAATTCCTTTTTACTTTTCTTCTCTTTAAATAGTTAGTCAGAAGCGCATCTTCTGGAATCTGATCCTCAATCTCCCTACTAAACTGCTCGCAAGGTTGAACTTGCGGCGAGGGGCGATGAATTTCTGCAATAATGACAAAATGTTTCATCAATATATTTTTATTTTTGTAAATACAAGTGATTCATTTAAAAAAACATTACAAAGATGTTTTTTTACCTGGCATGGGCACATCAGCATGTTCATCATTATCCTATACAGGCTCAACCTGTTCAGTGTTATCTGCATCTACATGCTCTGCAGTTGAATTGTGTAGAATTTGAATTAATGTTCATCATCTGCAATTATCTATAAAAAACATAATCATATTAATAAATTCATTACCAGGAATCGAAGCATGATCTTTGTCTGGTTGGTGTATATCCTCGACATGAACAGGATCATTACTTTCCTACTAAAAAGGAATAAATAATTTATGTTAATTTTTTATAACGAATAAATTGCATGAGAATCAATAAATTATCATTAAACTATATAATTTTTATATACCTGCACACCAGATGGATCAGCAGAATATCATGCAGTATGCCCAGACGAGCTTTTTCGGCATTCAACAACGGCGTCAAAGCCCTATTCGAAGCCAAGATTCATGTCTTCCTGAGTGGGCAGTTATTTGAACCGCTCGACATGCATATTTACATGATGTCATTAATTTTACATTTTTTGCAAGAATAAAATGAAAATAATTTTTTGTATATTATTTGGATGCGGTTTCGGGTTTTCAATGCTTACATATCAGGAAGCCAAGTTCGAATAACCACCAGGCCCAAGCTTGTGTTGACCAATTTTTTCCATTCTTGCCTTAGTGGCCTTAGATGTGTTTAGCAGCCTAATCAAGTGTTGAATTACGTTATTCGTTGTTCCAAATTTGATATAAAAACTGATAATAATAAGGCTTACCATTACATTTTGGAATGTATTGCATACCTCCCTATTCTTGGTGGTATCTTTCCTGCTTTTCTCAGACCCTTCTCTTTTCCATCTTCCACCAGTGCTTTCCACTCCCTAGATAGAATCATTGGAGGGAATTCATACCTAGGGTTCTTTTCAAGGTGAGCCCTATACTAGTCTCGGACAATCTTCAAATGTTGTCCAACCTTCTGTAGGACCTTTGATGTATCGAAGGTATCTTTTCTAAACAGACAAACTAAGCGATTAGTCAGCTTATCCTTTAAATATTTTTCATGCTTGTCCCACCTTGTGCGGATGGTGGGCCCGAAGATCTCCAAGGACAAATCATTCAGATGTTTATAAAATATATCATTTCCTGTAAAACAGTAATTCCATCATTAGTCAACATTAAAAAATATTATCGGTATATTAGACGCAAATTATAAAAACTAAAGTGAACAATCTATGATCACCTGGAATCTTCTCTATCTTTATTGGAACCAATTCTTCATTCACTAGAAATGTTGTCACTACTGAACCAGTGCTAGTGACACGAGAATATCTAGGAAATGCATCCACCTCTCTATCTAACTCTGCATCCACCCCTTCTTCTGCAGCATCTGTTGTGGGTCGGTCAACATCGGCTGCACCCTTTTCTAGCCTCGAGGGTTCACAGAGCGTGTTTTCGACTATTCAGTGGACAATAAGGGAGCAATATGTGGTGTACGTGGAGTGGTTTGGTCACTGGGACCAACAACACCTTGACCACCACTGTAAAGCTGGATAACTTCCTGTAAATACAAACCATTGTATTATAAGTTCAATATAATATAAAATTAAATACTATAAAGTTCTAAATGAATTTACATTATTATTTGGGAACTTACTTGCAATTGTTGACATCTTTGTAACAACAATTGAATCTTTGAACTGATCTCTTCTATTTGTGGAACTGTCAATGTCAGAAGAATTAGTTCCTCATTTTGTTTTTCCATGGTCTTCTGTAGCACCCTCGACGGGTCTGCAGACCTACTAATTTCATTATATTTCATCAAATAGGAGACCTCAAACTATAAACAGTGTTGAGATGGTGTTTCATAAACCAAATCCCATGTCTGCAATATAAATATATAAAACATTGCTTAGTCTTTGAAGCAATAGTGTGCGCAAAAAATTGTATTAACAAAAATTGTCTATCATGATAGATTCATAGGATTACATCTAGGTTTACCTAATTCCTAGATGAGGGTGTGTTCTGATCAATAGCTGGGGACTTACCCCGATCAACCACCTGCAAAAAAAAGTAGATAACATTATCACAATGAACGCAATATGTAAAAACTAACAAATACATAACAAAAATAAACATTATGCTACATGTTTTATATGTGTACAATTTTGAAGTATTTATAATGTCGAATTACATCTAGGTTTACAGGTTTCCTCGAGGGTCCAATCATCTAATCAACAGTTGGGGAATTTCCCCAGTCATCAACATGCAAAAAAATTAGACAGCATTATCATCATGAACGCAAACATAAAAACAAAAAAAATACATAACAAAATAAACATTATGCTACATGATATTCATGTGTATGATTTTAAATTATTTCAAATGGAGAATTACATTCATGTTTACCTGTTGCCCTGATGTTGTAGTCGGCTGATCAATAGCCGGTTGGATTCCCTGATCAACACTCTGCATGGAAAATAGATAAGATTATATAAACGAATCAAATATACTAATGAAAATACATAACAACAGATCTGTTTGTCCATCCTAAAATTATTACAATGGCAATATTGATGTATACATGTCGTCTTGATTCAATTCTACTAACATATATGGAGAGGGACATTCCCCTGAGAGAACCCTGCATCAAAAACATACTAAAAATTACCTAACGAAATCAGACTATTCACTAAAGCAATTTTAAAACATAAAATTTTGATGTATACATGTTGCCTCACAGATCGTGTACTCCTATCACCTTCTAATGGGGTGATGAGCACCCCATCACCTCCCCACAAAGTCAAAATAGGAAATTTATTATAAAATTATAATTATATGCTAACGAAAAATCCTATAGATATTAAAATAATTAATAAAAGGTTGGGTAAATTGTTGGATGTACCACAACCATACTAACCGTGTTTGTATCTACACAATTCAAATTGTAATTAATAAGCAGTTCTTCACCATCAGTTATTGATTTAATAGCACATAGAAAGACATGGTTTCCTTCACGTGACTCGAATATGCAGTTGGGTTGCTTAAGTGTAGACCCTAGTTGTGTACTATTTATAAACCCCGCAATATACTAGTTGTTTTTGGCCTTCCATCAATGTACAACGTTGCTCCTTTATTTTGAGATTTGTCTTTCAGTTGTATATAATTTGCTGACAACCCATATATACGCATACTTTATGTATATTGGACCAAGCGCATCCAATCATAGTAGTTGTAAGAGGGTCCAACATACTCCATCAATTATGTACACCTGTCGTATCCAACCTTTATGCCATCCATGCAAAATAACTCCAATCCATGTAATGACGACGATGCAATTCTATATATCCCCTCATTCACACAAAATTAAGTGTTTACTTGAGGAAGATCCCTAGGCACCCATTGTTTCACTAGATGTTTCTACCTTAAGGGCACCTCATTGTCTCCTACTATCTCATCATCATAGGAACATGACCCCCCTCCTTTAAGAAAAAATTCCATGTGTTTATTGGATTTTCTTATGATCTTATGACGTTTAGTTGATATAGCCCTTGTAGACCTACTAGATGTCTCACTTTCCTCTAGCCTTCCCAAACTCCCCTCACTGGAGGAAGACAGGTCTGACCAATACCTGTTTGGTTCTACCTGTACCATGGCTAGAAAAAAAAAATTGGCAAATAATAGCAAAATACCAGCAAAAACTTGGAAAGACTTATAAGCATGACATAAAGTTGATATCATTATCCTAAATAATATCAATAATTCCCTAGTATAACAATTCAACACATAGTCCTTTAACACGATATAGATATCAAGTCGTTCCATATCAAATGCTTCAGCCAATTAATCTCAAAATACAAACTATTTTTTTACAATATTCTTAGGTGTGCCTATTTTAATTTAGTTTGTTTCCTCACCCAAACATATAAAATATCCAATTCACGGATCTCAATATAGGTGATAAAATCATTTTCAAATATTTTGTATCTTTTTTTAGAAGAAAAAGAGGTGTTCCAGCTTGATATTCAGTAGTGAATAAAAGGTAACTTTTGCATAGTCCTGGAAATAAGTCAGTCCATTAATAAGTGGAGATCATAAGTATCAAAAAATATCTCAAAGGGAGGGACAGAACCCACAATCCCAATATGATTGAAGTAGCAATACCACATGAAGAACATAAGGATTCCAAACAGCTTATCCAAGGAGGCATCGAGGGTGGAGAAAACACACCCCTGAGGGGATGAAAACAAAATATATATCCCCAGCTAAAACAAGAAAGATACTGGTGTATCCCATAGTAGAAAGAACCAAAAAATACTATTCCACACAAATCAAAAGGCTCTTAAATTAACTGTATCATTCATTCCTCAAGGATTTCTCCTTCTAGAAGTTACAAGAAGGAGAGGAGGCCATCCTTCATATTCAATGCTTCCTTGGATAAACGGTCTACACTCATTTTGTGCTCCCTGTAGACATGGATAAAGTCATATAAATTAATTTAAAATGTCGGTGGTATAGAATATATGTTGGATATCCGATGAAATTCATTACTTTCTCCAATATTTATAGATGACACTACTACATTTCGATCCAAAATCCGACGGTTACTTCCGACGGCGCGTGGATTTCTCTTTTTAAACCTACCAAAAATCACAAAGTTATATTTTTTTCTTGTAAATGTAACCACCAGTGTCGCTTAAGCGACGGATATTCTCCTAACCGTCGGTTAAGCGACGGATATTCCCATAACCGTCGCATATCCGACGCTTATCCTAAATACTTTACATTTAAGCACAATAGCATAGTCTTCAAGGGAAGCTCTGATTTTAACTAACTGTCGCATATCCGACGCTTAGTTTTAAATTGAAAATCATATTATTTCTGCGCTTTCCACTTCACTTGCAAATGCTAAAGATCTTGGAGAGTGGATTGGTGCTACTGCACATGGGCGGGGAGGATGGCGCGAAGCGAGAAGGGCAGGTATCTAACCTACCGGGGGTTGCTGCTGATGCTGGTTCTTATTATCCTGGGAATAATTATTATGTGAGACCGGTTTAACTTATCTGCTGCTTAGAATACTTTGATTGGTGTTGCTGCTTAGCCTGGTTCTTTTCTTGTTCTAATGATGCCAGGAATAAGAATGGTGATACTGGTCTTTATGGGGCTACTAATCCAAATGCTGGTGTTGGGATGACTTGTGCTGGAAATACTTTTGCTTACTGTAATTATATAATATTTTAATCTGCTGGTTCAACTTATATTTAAAATAATCGTCGATCTTTTACTAATGAAGGTCATTGCCACTAGAGTCAATTATTGTAAGCCGGTAATACCTTTGATTTTTGGTCCTCGGCTGCTGGGCTATTCAACTTGGCTCTGGAACTGTGGTTTGGTGCGCTATTCAACTGTGGTGGGCTGCCGGTAGGTTATCATTAACCAGGGCTCCTCATTTAGGCTATTCTTTTTGCAACAGGGCTCTTTCCTCATAAAACAGGGTTCTTCAATAAACAGGGCTATTATTTTCCAGGGTTATTAAAGGCTGCTCCTATTTAAACAGCTTTTCATTTTCCCTATAGAGATGACCTAGGATTGACTCAATTTTTAGAAACACTGTATTTTATACAGCTTTTCAGAGACTGGGCTACTATCTGTTGTGGTAACTTTGAATGATGTTTTCAATTTTCCACC
>LPNX010957991.1:194637-211052 GCA_001517045.1 Pseudotsuga menziesii | reverse complement strand
TACAACCATATATATAAGTTTTAAACCACAAATTATATTATATGAGATGTCAAAAGTATTACAATAAATATGAGTTTTCTCAAATACTCATATTAATTTCTATATGACTTTACAAAAAAATCATCACTTTTCAAAATATTACAATGGCTAAACCATCATACTTGCACTTGGCTGCAAAACCATACTTAGATCCCACGTCAATAGCTTCAAAACCATACTCAGCACTAAACCATACTTAGATCCCACGTCAGCAGCTTCAAAACCACACTTAGCAGCTTGAAAGCCTCAACATCGGGTTCTTCATACTGAATGGCAAATCTTCAATAGAAGGCTCTTCATACTCAATGGCCCACTTATAAGTTCAGCTCACTCCTGCAAAATCCAATAAAAAAATATCACTTGTAAAGTAGAAAAACAATGAAGCAAATTATTTATCTTGTTCAACATCTAACAACAATAACCAAGATCATGTGCAAAATAATAAAATCTAATCTAACAAATTCAATTTAAGAATTGGTTAAAATTAAACTTGAATGGATAAATCTACAACTATTTAGTACCTAAGAAAAGTAAAACTCAACTCTAAACCAGGAAATGGATTTCAACAGGAAAGATAATCAATGAATCCACAAAACAATTATGCTCGACTGCACAGGTAGAAACTTGCATACATAGTGCAATCTGTGAAGGAGTTCACCCCTATATGTCATGTGGTTAGTGAATGACATGACAACTATGGAAACTAATGAATGATTTAGAACCCCATCAAACTATTGTGATGTTATACTCAACCAACAATATAATCAAAACCCATCAAATAGCATCAACATTCCCAATTTCCTACATGCCTACCTTGTCCTTGTTTCAAACATATATTTGTATATAAACAAACGGAAATTATAAAAATTTCTTTTTAACTTGTCAACCTCAAAGTGTTCATGACATAGTTTAGGCATCAAGCCAACAACCATCATATTTTACTCTCTATATCTATATATAATAAAAAAAATTCATGAGTTTTTCTTTCTTGGACTCCGGACTCTGGAAAATTCACTTTATATTCACTCAAAAAATTTCATGAATTTTATCTATATATACATACATATTCTAGTGACATGCCATAACAACACAACGACATTCATACATGAACCACACCCATACAACCTAGCCACTTTGGAATAAAATCATATATACTAGTATATGCAAAAAAATACTTATATGAATTATAATCATGAATCTAAAAAGAACTACTGCTTGTTATTTTTTTTCCATTTGAACTCATTTGGCATGTTGGACAGCCAGGTTTCCTAATAGTAAAATACTTCTAGGAATGTAATATCTGCATACCAGTGGTAAAATTGTTAGAAACAGCCTCAATATCATCAGTCATGGCCCGTGCTTTTGATCTGATAAACTTTGCCTTCAAAATATGAACTTTTGATCTGATAAACTTTAGAATCACTTGTGCTCAAAACATACACACAATCAATTTCTGCAAATAGATTAGTCCACAATCACCTGAGACTGGCACTAAAATCATACCAAATGCAAGCATGCTTCCTTGTGTCCATGTGAAATAGAGATCTGGCCGGATTTCTATAATACTGAATGGTCACCAGCCTCTGTAAAAATAGCACAAAAGAGATAAGAGTTGGTAGAATATTTTGAAATCTAGACATTCAGATAAATATAATGTTCAGTGTTATATAAGCCTGTTGTGTGGGAATGCACCCCATTTTTTGTAAGTAAAGCCCATAAGGTATCGACGCAAACAATGTAATAATTTATAAATAAAGTGCATGATCAATATTGTTAAGATCAAACAAACC
Source organism: Pseudotsuga menziesii (assembly GCA_001517045.1). Taxonomy (NCBI): domain Eukaryota; kingdom Viridiplantae; phylum Streptophyta; class Pinopsida; order Pinales; family Pinaceae; genus Pseudotsuga; species Pseudotsuga menziesii. Next base: position 209,223 of record LPNX010957991.1, on the reverse strand, counting down.
ATTAGATAGGGTCATTGATCAATCTATTGATATTGTCAATAACCTTAGGCTATGAAGAGACTTAGTCCCAAGCTGAATAGGTTAGCTATTATCTCTATTATGAACTTATGCTATTAGCTGTACTAGTGTACTCTTATTCTCCCAAATATAACCAAGCTATGCCATTTCGACAGTGGGTTTTCCTCCTCCTACTCAGGTTTCCCATTTAAATCCAAGTGTGTTATAGTGTGTATGTTGCTATTGTTTTCATTATTGTTATTTTGTTTGATGATAATATTGTTGATCTTCTGCGATTGTTGATCATAATCATGGTTATATCGTTATTCTATTCGTAGACTTCATGATAAACGACACACTTGGTTGTGAAACTATATTTACTGCTACTTTTTTGTAGGTCGAATCCTTTTGAAAACCAACAACATGATTTGGATACAAGTTTCTGTATGAAAACAGAATGTTGTATGCAGGTCCAGACCTCCATGCATAACAACTACTTTCAATTTGATAAGGAGGAAACAAAATGTAAATGAACTTTACCTTTGGGAGGAACAATCACTATAGGGAAGCTGCTATGGTGAAAGTAGTACTCACTCACACTCCCTTGCAATACACTTCAAACCATAGAAGATGTCAGAAACAACAAAACATTTGAACCAAAAATAGCATACTCGCATTTCATATATGCTCTAACTTTTAAACACAACTTTAAGCTTACACGGAGATGCAGAATATTCAAAATAAAAGGGTCTTACCTCTTGATTATTCCCAGTCCTCTTGTTCCCATTACAAGTGCAGCGGGATTGATTCTTACAGCTTCACGACAAAGTCCTTTACCTACATCACCCTCCATAATCCTAGCTTCTATTTTCACCTTTTCAGTGGAAAAATGACAACATAGCAGTCAAAACCAATGGACTAACATTCTCTAAGAACTACATTTACAAGGTTTCTTATTGGAATTACCATGGAAACTTCATATGCTTCTATTGCAAGCCTTTCCATTAGACCTTGTGTGGTATCAAACAACACCTCATCATCTGAATCTATGCTTTGAAGCATATCACAACGAAATAGAACTCTTATCAGTATGAAATCATCTATGGTACAAAAGAAGGTAAGTTTAAATAGAAGCCCAAATATATTTAACCAACTCCAAAAAAACTCTTGTAATGATTCAAAATGTGATATGGAACATGATCATCCAACACATAAATTGATCAGCACAAGCTATTCAGAAGTGAGTTACAACTTGCCCCATAAGAAGAGAGGGGAGGGTGTTAAACTATGAAAACAATATTATCACAAAATCCATATAGACCAAGTGTAGCATCTAAAATTTGTGCATCCTTCTCTCTGCAGAACTAGAGAGAATCATGACTTGAGTATATTAAACTACTATGATGTTAAGTCACAAAAAGTTGCCTTGCTCAAATAAGACAGACATATTGCAGGTGGATAGATTGGACATAAAACCAATAAAGGTGTTATTATCAATAATAAAGTAAATGCTATGGATTCTGGAAACTGTAAGAATACTTTTATATATGTAGAACCAAAAATTGGAAAATTGAAGGGATAAATCAATTCTTCAAACTTCACTGCTACTTCTTGTACCATCCTCAATGGAGGTAGCTAGATCTCAGAGTCACTCAGACTACTCATTTGTATAAGGTAAAATAATCTTGTTTGCAAGATCAAGGTGAGGCACAAGTAGCAAGAGAATGGCATAAGCAAGAACGAGGGGAAGCACAGGTGCCTAGTCTTTTTGGCATATCTGACTCATTCACACCATGTTACTATATTGCATTAACACATTGGATTTCCTGGTCTGTATAGCTCAACAACCATGTTGGCCCAAGCTCGACCAAACACTATAGTGTGTATGTTGCTATTGTTTTCATTATTTCATTACTGTTATTTTGTTTGATGATAATATTATTGATCTAGTACGATTGTTTATCATAATCATGGTTATATTGTTATTCTATTCGTAGAATTCATGATAAACGGCACACTTGGTTGTGAAACTATATTTACTGCTACGTTTTTGCAGGTTGAATCCTTTTGAAAACCAACAACATGATTTGGATACAAGTTTCTGTATGAAAACATAATGTTGTATGCAGGTCCAGACCTCCATGCATAACAACTACTTTCAATTTGATAAGGAGAAAACAAAATGTAAATGAACTTTACCTTTGGGAGGAACAATCACTATAGGGAAGCTTCTATGGTGAAATTAGTACTCACTCACACTCCCTTGCAATACACTTCAAACCATAGAAGATGTCAGAAACAACAAAACATTTGAACCAAAAATAGCATACTCACATTTCATATATGCTCTAACTTTTAAACACAATTTTAAGCTTATAAGGAGATGCAGAGTATTCAAAATAAAAGGGTCTTACCTCTTGATTATCCCCAGTACTCTTGTTCCCATTACAAGTACAGCGGGATTGATTCTTATAGTTTCACGACAAAGTGCTTTACCTACGTCACCCTCCATAATCCTAGCTTCTGTTTTCACCTTTTCAGTGGAAAAATGACAACATAGCAGTCAAAACCAATGGACTAACATTCTCTAAGAACTACATTTACAAGGTTTCTTATTGGAATTACCATGGAAACTTCATATGCTTCTATTGCAAGCCTTTCCATTAGACCTTGTGTGGCATCAAACAACACCTCATCATCTAAATCTGTGCTTTGAAGCATATCACAATGAAATAGAACTCTTATCAGTATGAAATCATCTATGGTTTAAAAGAAGGTAAGTTTAAATAGAAGCCCAAATATATTTAACCAACTCCAAAAAAACTCTTGTAATGATTCAAAATGTGATATGGAACATGATCATCCAACACATAAATTGATCAGCACAAGCTATTCAGAAGTGAGTTACAACTTGCCCCAAAAGAAGAGAGGGTAGAGTGTTAAACTTTGAAAACAATATTATCACAAAATCCATATAGACCAAGTGCAACATCTAAAATTTGTGCATCCTTCTCTTTGCAGAACTAGAGAGAATCATGACTTGAGTATATTAAACTACTATGATGTTAAGTCACAAAAAGTTGCCTTGCTCAAATAAGACAGACATATTGCAGGTGGATAGATTGGACATAAAACCAATAAAGGTGTTATTATCAATAATAAAGTAAATGCTATGGATTATGGAAACTGTAAGAATACTTTTAGATATGTAGAACCAAAAATTGGACAATTGAAGGGAGAAATCAATTCTTCAGACTTCACTGCTACTTCTTGTACCATCCTCAATGGAGGTAGCTAGATCTCAGAGTTTCCAAATATTGATTTATAGTGCTTGACAAAAGGAAGGAGAATTTACACTGTCAGTGATTCCTAGTTTTAAATCAATATGCCCAAATGATTCATATTTGTTGAATATACAGTAGTTATGTTCTAGAATGGTTCCAAAACTCATCAAATGCTTAAAATAACATGATTCTCTTGTAGATATCAATGAAATAAAACTATCAAGGTCACCAAAAAAATTTCCAAAAATGAAGTATTAAATCAAGTGTGAATTTCAAAGGTGTATAGTATGTATGCCTCAAGCAAACCCAACGACAAAATGGATATGAATGTCATAGCATGTACTGCTATTGGAAATTGCAGCTCTTCTTATGTTTCAATATGCATGCTATCTCCAATTTATTTACTTCAAGAGTGATGAAAAGGATTCCAAAGAATTTTCACCAAGTACAAACACAATCCCAATGTCAGTATTGTAATTGCTTATTTATGGGAAAGTTTCCAATACTAAACTTACACTTATGAAATTATACTGATAATAGAAGCAATCAATTAATCAATATGTATGCCAAGTATCACTGTGGGACATAGATAATTCCCATGTATGCCAAATGCCAATGAAAATCAAAATAAAAATCTTCAACTTAAGAATGCAATTTTCAGTATGACAGTACACAAGATAAATACGATGACAAGTGTTATTCAAGATGCCCAGTCAAAGGATAAATACATATGTCATGCTTATGGGAAGAATTCCAACAAGTTGCAGAGATTAATAATACTGATCTTTACCATTAAATAAGCATCCAAAATAGATCATATGGTAAAGCTTTATGATCTTCTTGTGTTTATGTTTTAGGTGTCCAATAGATGGCTGGCTGAGAAGACAATCACAATAAAGTAGGTGCCTTGTGGTAGGATGGAATTATGGGAAGAAAAACTAGACAAATTTTAACCAACAGTGATCTTTGGGACTATATTAGAGATCTTCAAAAGCAAAACAGGACTTTGCAATCGTTATTGGAAATCTCTGTAATCACAATGAAGATATTCGTGCATGTGTTGAAAGTGCAGATGCTGTACCTGCACTAATATGGTTGTTGAAAAATGGTAGTCTGAGTGGAAAAGAAATTGCTGCAAGGACACTGAACCATCTTACCCATAAATCAGATAGCAGCACTATTAGCCAACTCACTGCTTTGCTGACAGGTGACTTACCAGAATCAAAAGTTCATGTTCTTGAGGCATTGAGATCTCTAGTTTCAGTTGCACCCCTAAGTGAAATTTTACTGGAAGGGAGTGCTGCAAATGATGCAGTTGAAACAATGATTAAAATCCTTTGTTCTGCTGCAGCAATTGCATGTCTTCTTCAATCTCAACATGTTGATGATACACTGTGCGAAAGCATCCATCATGCTGGAATTGTGCTTGCCTTAGTTGCACTTCTTGTGGCTGCCAATTTAGAAGATGATGCTACATCAGAAGCATTAGATGCCCTTGATTCTTTAGCTAGAGTTAAAGGTGGGGTCACATATAGTTGACCTCCATGGGCAGTTCTCGTTGAAGCTCCCCATAGTGTAGGGTCTCTTGTTTCATGCTTAGCCGCTGGATCGCCTCCTTTGCAGGAAAAAGCTATAGAAATTCTTTCAAGGCTTTGCCTAGATCAGTCTGATGGATCGGGTGACATGATCAGTGGCACATCTAGATGCATTGCTGCAATTGTAGGACGTGTCATAAACTCTATTAACATAGAAGTCAAATCAGGAGGAATGGCCCTTCTGGTTTGTGCTGCAAAGGTACACAAAGAGAAATCAATGGAAGCTCTCAATGAAGCTAACCTCAAATTTGAGATTATACAGTGTCTTATTGAAATGCTTGGATCTGGGACATTGGACATGGGTTTGGATAACAGCAGTCATGACAGTGAAGTGGAGAGAGATAGAAATACCTTCAAAACAATTAAAGAACAACAGGAAATTGATTCAACTATTGAAAATTTTACAGCTATTACTTCAGGGTTCTCTGTAGCTATATGGTTACTTTCTGTGATGGAATCTCATGATAGCAAAAATAAGTTTTCTATAATGGAGGCTGATGCAATTGAGATCCTCACAGAGATAATTTAAATTTTTTCCTCTCAAGTTGTGCAGGTAATTTTCTTGTCTTGTATTGCATCTGTTTCAGATTAAATAGGTGGGATAATTGAAAGAGAATTGAGAACTATGAGAAAACAAACAAGCTACTATGTTCAGAAGTTGGATAAGATTTACCATATCTAGCAATTATATATAAAATTGCCTTTTTGAGCAATTTGATGAAAAGTACAGAAAATATGGAATCTATGACGTCTCTATAGTGAACAAACATGATGCTATTTATTGGAATTTTTTGTTGAACCCTTCTGTGCATTTTTCTATTTGCTTAGAATTTTGTTTTCACCCTTTGAGTCTTATTTTTCCGTGAAAATGAAGTTCCATCCTTTACCTCCAGTATGTCATGTAAACTAGATTTTGCTTACACTTTGTTTTGTTCTTCCATTTGTCTAGGTATATGGTTATTCTATTTATAGTTACATTTTAAAGCTGATCTATTCATTTTCTCTATCTCAAGATTCTAGTGACCTTACTCTTTGTATATGCTCTTGTAAATATAGCATTTTATTGTTCAGACTTATTGACAAGTGAAACTGTTTGATGAGCAGATTGACACTGAAGAAAATGGCAGTATATGGGTATGTGCTCTCTTACTGGCAATTCTATTTCAAGATAGGGATATAATTCGTGAACCTGCAACAATGCGAGCCATCCCTGCACTTGCAATTTTACTGAAATCTGAGGAAACTGCAAACAAATACTTTGCTACACAAGCTCTAGCCAGTCTGATCTGCAATGGCAGTAGAGGTACTTTGCTTGCCGTAGCTAATTTTGGTGTTGTTGGTGGACTTATACCTTTACTTGGTTGTGCTGAAGCAGACATCTCAAAACTTATAGAACTGTCTGAGGAATTCTCACTGGTACATGATCCAGACCATGTAGCTCTGGAGCGATTGTTCAGAGTTGATGATATTAAGGTTGGTGCAACTTCTCGCAAAGAAATACCTGCCTTGGTTGAACTGTTGAAACCTGTTCCGGATCATCTAGGTGCTCCTGCCTTGGTACTAGGGATTTTAACTCAACTAGCAATAGATAATAATTCAAACAAGATTGTAATGGCAGAAGCTAGGGATATAGAAGCCATAACAAAGTATCTCTCTCTTGGTCCTCAAGATGCTATAGAAGAAGCACTGGTAGAGTTATTAAGGATTCTTTTTAGTAGTCCTGAGATACGATGACATGAGTCTGTTGTTGGAGCTATCAATTAGTTGGTTGGAGTATTATGCTTGGGTACCAGGGGATCAAGATACAGTGCAACAAGAGCTTTGGAAGGTCTTTTTGCAGTAGACCACATTAAGGTTGGGGAAGCATCCAGGAATGCTATCAAGCCTCTTGTTGAAATTATTAGCTCTGGGACAGAAAATGAACAACGTGCTACAATTGGTGCATTGATCAGGTTGCTATTTGAAAATCCTTCAAGAGCACTTGTAGTTGTTGATGTTGAAACAAATGCAGTGGATGTGTTATGCCGAATTCTTTCTTCAAATTGCTCAATGGGGCTGAAAGAGGATGCTGCAGAGTTGTGTTGTGTTCTCTTTAGGAATTCAAGAATTAGATCTACACTAGCTGCAGCCAGATGTGTTGAACCTCTGGTTTCTCTTCTTGTTACAGAGTTCAGTCCAGCCCACCATGCTGTAGTCCGTTATCTTGATAACCTATTAGATGATGAAAAACTGACAGAGCTTATTGGTGCACATGGTGTCGTTGTTCCACTTGTTGGACTTCTGTTTGGTGTGAATTATCCTCTTCATGAGGCTGTTATAAATGCCCTGGCGAAGTTAGGCAAAAGTCAGCCACTTTGCAAGCTTGATATGATTAAAGTTGGGGTGGTTGAAAACATACCAAAAATTCTTCCAGAAGCACCAGATTCTCTGTGTGCTGTGATGGCAGAATTACTTCGGATAGTGACAAATAACGACAACATTGCAAAAGGAACATCAGCTGCAAAAGTAGCCGGGCCTCTTTTCTGAGCTTTAACTCGACCTGACTTTAGTGCTGCAGGGCAGCATAGTGCAATGCAGGTGCCGGTGAATATCTTAGAGAATCCTCAATGGTGTGATACCTACAAGTTGACACCTTATCAGGCAATGGAGCCACTGATTCCTCTATTGGATTCACCATCCCAGGCAGTGCAGCAGCTTGCAGTAGAATTGCTTTCTCATTTACTTCTGGAGGAATACTTGCAGAGGGACATGATCACTCAATAGGAAATTAGCCCTCTGGTTCAGGTTCTTGGTTCTGGTATGTCCACTTTGCAACAAAAGGAAATCAAAGCTCTTGAAAGTGTTTCATTAAGCTGGCCAAATGCAATTGCAAATGTGGGTGGAGTTGCTGAGCTATCAAAGATGATTCTACAGGCTGACCCTCCACTTCCCCATGCATTCTGGGAATCTACAGCTTCTGTATTATCAAGTATTTTACAATTCAGTTCCCAGTATTATTTGGAGGTACCTGTTGTAGTCCTAGAAAAAAATGCTCCGCTCTGGTTCAGAACCAACCGTTGTAGGTGCATTAAATGCCCTTATTGTTTTGGAGACTGACGATGAATCTAGTGCTGCAGCCATGGCAGAAAGTGGTGCCATTGAGGCACTCTTGGAACTTCTTAGGTGTCATTAGTGTGAGGAGGCTGCAGTAAGACTCTTGGAATCCTTACTGAATAATGTCAAGATAAGAGACTTGAAAGTTGCAAAATCGACAATTTCTCCATTATCTCAGTATTTGCTTGATCCTCAGACTCAGACTCAGCAAGCAAGAATGCTAACTGCTCTTGTACTAGGGGATCTGTTTCAAAATGAGACTCTAGCATGGACAACAGATGCAATCTCTTCCTACCGTGCACTTGTGAATCTGCTTGAGGACCAACCAACAGAAAAGATGAAGGTGGTTGCCATCTGTGCCTTGCAAAATCTAGTTATGTACAGCCTCTCTGTTGAGGCCTCGAAAATCGCAGGCGGCAACAGCAAGGGATTCTCCCCAATCAACGTTCCCAACTAGCCCATTGACTGTTTGGTATAGGGAATCCGTCCGGTTTGTGGTCCGGCAACCGTAGGTCAAGGTAACAAAACAAATGGTTTACTGGTTGCGGCCCGGTCCACCGAGTTTTTTGTATTTTTGACTTAATGTATGCAATGCGAATGCCTAACTAACAATTCAGGGTGATACAGATGTAAGGAACTGCACAATGTGCTGCGCAGGTTCTTGCCTCTCGTCTTAGGTTCACAAACACCTAAATCACATATGCAGCCATGAACTAAATCAATTAACTAACTAATTACCTATCTATCTATCTATCTATCTATCTATCTATCCCCGGGGAGCCAACTTGTAATTAATATATGAGTAATGTGGATGTGCACACATGATAAAAGCAATTACAGATAGCTGACTTTCACTTTTACAGGCATGAACAATAAGAGATATTTCAACAACCAGATAGCTAATTGTTTGTGATCAGCATACATTACTCGTGGTGGTTATTTCTTAAAATAAATCAGAAATCATTTAAATAAAGACATAGGTCGTAAAGTTAGAACGATCTCACGATTCATGGATATAATGATGAAAAACAAAATAGTTCATCTTCCGACTATCCATGGCAAAATATTTGAAACCCCACCGATCTTCTTTCAACAGGCAAATTGTAATTTTTTATTGCAAAAGGAAATAGTTCTTCTTACAATATCTCATCACCAGTCTTACTGGGGAAAAAAGACCCTTTTCTTTCTACGCTTCCTACTTTTATACAAAAAGGTAAAATGGTTGGGCTTCCCAAAGTGACCTTTGGGCTTCCCAACCTTTAGTATTCCCAACGCCTCACTTCTCAAAAAAGCTTTTACAGAATTATTAAATTATTACAAAGTTGACCAGTCCTTTATGAGGGGGGGGCCGCCTGGCTATCTAAGAACTTTCTCCACGCTGCCGCTTCAGCAGCAATGCCTTCAAATGCGCATGGCTCCAGGAACTGAATGTTGATTTCAAACTTTTCAACTTGGTTCTTGATGGCCTCTATCCTTGCTGGGCTCAACCGAAGCTGATCTTCTAGAAATTGCATGCTAACGGCTGCGTGGCCTACCTCGTTCTTCAGCACTAGGTCATCAATTGTTCTAATCTATTGAGTTCTGGCCTCTGCATCTTGATGTCTTTTTTGCAATATTTCCACAAAGGCCTCATGGTCCGGGAACTCCTCAAGCCTGTGCTCAGCCTCTGTTTGACATCGGTTGTACGTATTCAGGAGCCTTCTGAAATATTCTGAGCATGCTCCCTGTGTCTTTTTTACAGCCTTCTTGAAGTCTTCTGCAGTATTGATAGCAAACTCTACTAGGTTGTGATCTCTCTTGAGGGCTTGATGGTATTTTGCTGGTATCCCTTCTGGAGTCTCGGCATCATCTTTCGGCCTTGCCATTCTGGCACTTAAAACCTCAAGAAAATCCTGAGATCAATCAACGAAGTATGAGGAAGTTTCCATGATCTCTTCTAGCCTGCTGTCAATCTGAAGGACTTTGCACCCTTCCTCTTCCAGAGTGGTCTGCAGCTACAACATTTTATCCTTTTGAGCCAGGATATGGTCCTTGAAAGGCTGCAGATCGACTTGTTGTTCCTTGGCTGCCTCCAGGTCAGCAGTCAGAGACACTAGCTGCTCTTTTAGCTCTTGGATCTGTGAATCATTGGCCTCATAGATGATCTTCTGCTGCTCTTCCAGCTCTATCACCTTTGACAGTAACTGCTCCTTCTCCTTCTTCAACCCTTACTCTTCTGCTTGTACTTGCTCCAGGTGTTCATGTGTAGTCTCCTGGGCCTGTCTTTCTTCATGGAGAACCTGCAGTTCAGCTTCAGCAGTCTTCATTTCCCTTTGTAAGTGTTCAAATTTGCGCTTTAGTCTGTTGCCCTGTTCCCTCTCTTTTCTCAGTGTATCCTTCAGCTGAGCAAAAGATTTCTTGTATGACTCCAGTTCAGTCATCATCTTGTCTATGTTATCCTCTGAAGCATGTAGTACTGCAGTCCTGACCCTTATGGTAAGCCTTGGATCTACGTCTATCCCTATCATAACAGCTTTATCTGTTATCATTTTGCCAACCATTCCTTTTTCCTCCACCCTTTTTTTGTCCTCTTCATTATTCTCTTGGTAGCCCTATCATAATAGATAGTATTGAAATTGGGGACTTCTTGACCCTTTTTCTGGATGAAAGGCACTAGCTGGAGGGTAGGGGTCAGGAGGGTGCTAGTAGCAGGTACTTGAAAGATTTGTACCTCGGGGTCTGCCTCCTCCTGGGTCTGTCCTGATGATGTTTCAGCAACTGATTGTTGTGGCAACTCTATTCTTTCAGCCTCCTTCTTTTGGAGCTCTTCATCTAGCTTTCTCTTTGCTTCTTCAGCTGCTTGTCTAGCTGCTTCTTCCATTTCTTGGGCAGCTGCTTTTGCTTTCTCGGCTGCTTCTTGGGCAGCTGTTCTTCTTTCTTCTTCTCCCATCTGTAGCCTCTTTTTCCAGCCTCTGAGCTTCCTCATTTCTCCTTTTGGCTTCTTCTTCAGCTCTGGCTTGCTCGGCTTTGGCTTTTTTTGTCCCCTTTTCCACCCTTGGTGTTACGTTTTGGCCTGAACCTTCTTTTTTGAGCTGTCAGGTTTGGAGCATTCCGGAAGATAGATTCTTCCTTATCGAAATGATGTGTATATTCAAAAAACACCTTATGCTCTTTACAGTGCTCAACTATTTTTCCCATGGTATCATTTCGCCTGAAAGGCATCTCACCAAAATGGAACTTTCCTAATTCCTCTATGAATTCGGCAGCTTGTTTCACCCTGGTGAATTTGTAGCTGCCTAGCTTAAAAGGCAGGGGAGGGTATGCAATTTTCTTGTGTTGGAACAAGAAATGACCTATTCCGTCAATGAACACCTGCCTGACTGCCTCTTTATGGACCATATAATCCGTAGCATATCTGGGCAGTAGTAGAGGTGTCTTCGACCCTCCATACATTCTGAAATACATGCCATTGTCAGTCAAGAAATAATCTGCATATTCTTGTATTACCTGCATGGCACCTTCTGACCTACAGTCACATTCCTTTCGAAAAATGAGAGTGTAGAGTGGCATAATGAAATGCACACAGACCTTTCTGTAATGGCTATGATATTGGTGAGCCCCCAATAGTCTGTAAGCTACATATACGGGCATCCTTTCCCTGTCCCAGATGCATTTGAGATTGGGGAAAGGCTGGTGGCATAGTATGCAGTCTATTAACATTGAGCTCATATAGAATTCATATTTTTTCTGGGTTTCTCCTCCCTGTGCTGTGGCCAAGCAAGAAGAAAGACTGCTTGATACAAGGATGGCCCAATTAAAGACTGTTCCTTGGGTTTCTACATGAAACATAATGGGTATCCATTCAAATTTGAAGAGTCTGCCATGAGCTCTCCCAAAGATCCTATTAAGCATCAAGGCTACAAATCTGTAAGGAGCCCTCAAGCTTACTGTATCATACTCACTGTTCTATCTATGTCGGTACAACTTTCCCAGCAAGAGCATTCTCTTAAGGGTTTCCACTAGGTCCATTCTGATGTTATCCAGCCAAGTATCAGATAGAAAGATTTGAGGTTCTGGCAGGTGATAGGCCAAGGCCACATATCCTGGGCTGAATGCAGCAAAGCCTTGGCCTTCAACATTTCCTATGATCATTGAGCTAGTGTTTACATGGGGCAGAATCCATCCAATTACCTCAGAGCATGGGAACAGCTCTGGTCTGGTAGCAACCTTCATGATTGCGGATTTCTCTATGTTGGCGTAAATCGGTTCTTCTTCGAGACCCATGTCGGGAACCTCCTTGCGAGAAATCAATCTATATATGTCATCCCATTTGTATTCAGGCTCAACACCAGAAACACACTGGGTATCTTCATATATGTATTCTGTCTTTGTCTCAGCTTCTGCTTGTGGTACTTCTTCCACCATTGGGGCCTTTTTCTTTTGTCTTTTGGACATGGTGGAATTGACTTCTTCCTGCCATAGGTAACATGATAATATTGAGGCATCCAAGTTGCAGACATTTCTATATCAGTGTGCAGTATTTAAAGCAATTAGTCAATAAAACTAAGATACCAACTTGCATAACCTAACTGAACTAACTAATAGGCTTATTATGCATATGTTAGTATCCTTTGTCTATAAGATGCAACATTACTGCACGATATTGAACCATTCCACAATCATCTTTAAACTGCAACAAACTACATCGATGTACAGTGTGCCAGTCTCACGTGTTTAAGGTGATAGTAAGTAAAGAACCCAATGCATATATGTGCAGCCTAAAAGTTGCTTTAATCATTAGAACCATTAAAATGCAACGTGCAGTGCTCAAAATCTTAGCCTGTGTGTATTAACAAAAGAGATGATCGAACGTAGTTATATGCGGCATGACTGCGGGGGATCCCTATGCTTTTAACAACATATATCTTAGCAGGAACGAACACAAGGAGGAACCACGCCATTTGCGGAAAAACAATTACATTAGTTTGACTATCCATGGTGTTCCAGGCTAAAGATCTACAAATCGCAGCAGATTCTTCCTAACCAGCTAGGGTTTCAAAACAAGAAGTGCAGAAAGGCATGGCGAAACCAATGTCTGAGGGTGCGGTTAAAATGAGGCCACAACCGCGAGGAAAAACCACAGGTAATGCAAAGATGGATATACATCTCCCCTTCCTGCACAATCATCACTATCCGGGCTAGCTTGGTGCAGACGGCGAAACGACCGTCTGCACCAAACCCCCATCTCTACGCGCGGGGTTTGCAAAACAGGCCGCGGGCCTAAATTATTTCACCGTAAGTTAAAAAACCACCCCACTGACAGTCAAAACTAACCCTCCCCTTACTTATATAGGTTTGAAAACAACGGAACCGGCAAACTGCTAGGGGAAAACTAGCGCGACCCAAAACTGTCCATTTAAACTTTACCGCATGCTTCAAAGGAAAAGGAGATGGTGAAAATAACCTACCTAGCAAGAGTGCGCAACTGACGTGGAGATAACCACTGAGCATGGTGAAAACACCTGGACCGAAAGTACTGCAACGGCGAAACGGGCGAGCGTGACAGATAACGACAGAGCACACTAATCGACAACAATGGAATGATAAACAAACCCCGTGACCCGCTCACATATATACAAAATCCACACGTGCGACATAACACATCGGAAGAGAATCCATTCTAAATCGGAGGGTGAGAGTGCGGAACCTTCCGCAACGGCGGAAGGCCATAACGTCGATCCGTCCGCAATGGTGGGCGAGACGGGAGAACTCAACAATCGGACGTCCGGGAAAACTTAAATCGGAAGCCGAGAGTTCAAAGCTTTCCGCAATGGCGGAAGATACAATCCTAAAAGTCTCTGATCTGGTTATACGCGTCGGACGCCAGGAGGATCTCAAGTCAGAAGACGAAAGTCCAAATCCCTCCGCAACGGGAAAAATTAACACAGTAAAAGGTTCTGACTTAAAAGACTTGAAGTCATTCGAAAATACAAGACTTGAAGTCATTCGGAAATAAAATACAAGACTTGAAGTCATTCGAAAATACATAAGTCGGGAGAAAACCGGAAATCACGATCAAAAGCTCGTCCGCAACGGCAGGATAAAAGATCAAGAAAAGCGTTCGATGCCCAATCAGAAAAGCGCTATCCATAAATAAAAGGGTCAGCAATCAGAAGGTTCTGCAATCAGGAGGTAAAACTTAAAACCCGCCGCAACGGCGGAAAACCAAAGCAAAACAGCTTCCTATTTCAGCAAGCTTCACATACGTTTAACGACAACAATCCAGAAGGTTTCCAAAGGCTTTCCAAATGCATCAATTAAAACAAGTAGCAGAGCCATCCAGGCATCAACACAAACGTCCTGAGAAATCATTGTATCAAAACAAGGCAGAACATTAAATTAATCCAAAACAAAGGAGGGTCCTAAAATTTTAGAATTTTGGGAAATTGTTGCAGACGCAACAATTGGCAACTACCTGGTGAACTCCAGATCTATGAATTAACTCTTTCCCAGTGCAAGACCGTCTTAATGAAAGTCGAAATCTTCTAGATGTATTCATCCTCGGACTGGCCAACTTAAGCATTTAAACCATTGAGGAGTAGTCTATTCTTTGGGAAATGGTAACACAGAAATATAGC
>LPNX010957991.1:177101-194567 GCA_001517045.1 Pseudotsuga menziesii | reverse complement strand
AAGTCTGAATAACTCTTTTGAGGCCAACTAGGTGAGGTTTATTTTTCCTGTCCTTAGGTAGTTTCCAGCTTGGACACCACAGGATCGTAACAGATAGTACACAGTATTATCCTTTTGTTCCTCATTCCCATGCCAATTTGCACTTTTGTGCTATTTGAATTTTAATTCCTTTGATATGAGTCCTCCTGCAGGCCTTTCTTACTGAATTTTAATTCAGGATCCTCTATCCCATAGTGTCCTTTTGTGTGAACAAGATACTTCATATTTTAATTCACGGACGGAGAGGATCTTGTGGCCATTTAGTATTTCATGCTTGTCAAGCTTTGTTTTGGTATGTCTTATTCCTTTCAGGAGTTTTAACTCTTGATAGCTTTCAACTTTTCTGACATTATAGCATGGGAGCATTTATATATGATATACTGTCTTATTCTGCTTCCTTCCGTGGATCTTAAGCTGTCACCCCCTCGGATCTTAAAATGTGAGGTGGACGGAGCCTCGAAATAGTATCCTAGACCTCTTTTATTTCTGAGTTATTTACAGGGGTTAAGTAAGACTTCAATGAATGCATGCCAGTTAGGAGTACGGTTACTATAAGACATTCTATGCTTTAAAGCACAGTCTTCCACTCAATATTTTAGTTAATAAAGAACCCTGATGTTCCCATTGCAACCAAAAATTTTCCTCTTTATTCAAAACCAAAAGGAAAGATAACAAAGTACTAAACCAAAAGAAAAAGAAACATCAACAAAGCAAATAACCAAAAGAAAGAAAAAAATCAAAGCATTAAAGCGAGAAAACCAGCACCAATTTATTTATGTATTAGGAAACAAAACAATTTATTTATGTACAACAGGAGAGAGAAAACAAACAATTTTGCCCATTCCAGAAAATCTTTAAAACTAGGGAGCTAAGGAATGAGCTGGATTTTTTAGACATGAGTCATCTAGCCATGGTCTAGTTGTGCTGTTATTGAAATGGAACCCATATCTAAAATCCTGCAATCATCACTTTTAGCTTGAGGGAGTTGAAGGAGCTCAGGCTGAGTGTCCATCATAGTACTGACCCTTTTTGAGGAATAATGTCTTAGCTTATGCTAAGTCAGGTAGTTTCCCAGGATAGAATCAGCAGACTCATTTCCTTCTCCTAACTTAGTGACAGTATACTTCATGTATGGTTCTCTCAGAATTTTTATTGGATTTGGGGTACCCTTGAGAGGAAACAACAGGTGAGACCAATATGAAGAAAAATAACCTTTCAACCTGGCAGCCCAATCTCAGTTGAGAATGAGCCCATATCCCCTCGGTATGTCAGCCACCATAATATCAATAAATTGACATATCTTGTTGTTTGCAGCCAAACGAATGAGGACATTCTTCATTTCTCCCACCACCTTGACACCTATGCGATCTAATTGCGTTACTTCACGAGGTGTGGATTCTAGCTGTCCTTTAATCTTTTTACAAATCTCAAGGGGCATCACATTTACTGCTGCTCCAGAGTCCACTAAGCAGTTATGCACATTATAATTCAGCATTTCTAGAGTCAGAAGAAAATGTGGGGTGTCAAGGTTTTCTTTCCAGCCTGATTCTTGGTCTTCTTCCCCTAGTTGGTTTTGAGTAGGTATATTCTTTGCTAGCTATTGAGTTTCATCAAAGTTTTCCCCACTAACACCTGTCTGTTCTTCTACAAGCTTGACGGTCTCAGTGATTGGCTCGGTCCTCTGGTGGAGGGTATTGTTCTTATGCGTTTTTCCCTTGTCCAATTTCTTAACATTTTCCTGCACATTGTTAATTGTGGAAATCATTTCATTGTCTTGGCCTATGACACCCATGTCCTTAGTAGTTGTAGATGTGCATTCAGATTTAGGAGTGTCATCTTCAATGTCAAATAGTGAAATACCATTCCATGAGAACATAGTATCATCCTCTGGTTTTCTTATGATCTGTCCCTCTTTTTTCTTCTTATCACTGTCCTTAGTCAGTTTAGGGTCTAACAACTTATTCATCACCAATGTCATTGAATGTAACCATTGAGGACACTTCTTCTCGGAATGGGGTTGTTGGTGAAATGTACAGAAATTATCCCCTCCTACTTCCATTATGTTTATTGATGCCGAATTGGGAGGAGGGACTTGCCATTGGTTGTTATCCTCTCTTTTCAGATAGTTGGGCTTAAAGGTTTTCTGAATGTCCCTTTCCCTTTCCAGATCTATTATTTGGTTGGATAGTTTCTGGAGCATTTTCATCATTCCTTGATAGTCATGTGGTTGATCTCCTCTAGGTTTTGACAGGAATGAGATTCTTCCCATAGTAATCTTGTCTTCAAGTGAATCAGGATAATCTTCTACACTCTCACTTTCAACCTCTTCATAAGTCTCTACCAGTGTAGGCTTGACTTTCATCTTGGCAAACATGGCCAGTTTAGGCCCCAAGGCTGAGCTGTAATACTCAATTAAAACCTTGTCTGAAGGTCTGTCAACTGCAAAAAAGTTTTTTAGGTACATTGAAAATCTCCGAGTGAAACTATGTACCTTTTCATTCTTCTCTTTTCTTAAGCGACCAAGATCTTTCATTAATGAGGAATGCATTTTTAGGGTTGTATATTTGCTTCTGAAAACTCTTTCAAAGGTGTCCCAGTCAGGAATGGAGTTTGCAGGAAGACTGAAATACCAAGAAGCTGCTGCTCCCTTCAGAGTGTGTGGAAACAGCCTGCAGACCACATCTTCATACTCCCCGGCCCTTAGCCCTTCTAATGCTAGGTAGAAGCTTTGAAGGTGATCTTCTACAGCAATTCCTTCCTTAGGGTCGAACTTGGGCAAGAGCTTGTCAAAGGCTTGAGGTAAGTCATGCAGAGGAGGTGTTAGGTTCAGAGGTGACCTAGCTCTCCATGCTAGCAAAGGGTTGGGTTGATTACCAGCCATGAGAAAAGGTGAACAAATAAAACACTAGGAAAACAGTCCTTCAAGAATAGCATCGGAATCAACAACAATCTGAGTTAGGTTGAAAGCTTCAAACAACTGCTGGTAAGATAGTCTTGGGAAATAAAGTTCCACGGAAAGTCATTTACTGGCGGTCCTCCTTCTAGCGCCAAAACTGTTGAGGCCTGGAAAATCGCAGGCGGCAACAGTAAGGGATTCTCCCCAATCAACGTTCCCAACTAGCCTGTTGACTGTTTGGTATAGGGAATCCGTCCGGTTTGCGGTCCGGCTACCGTAGGTCAAGGTAACAAAACAAAGGGTTTACCGGTTGCGGCCCGGTCCACTGAGTTTTTTGTATTTTTGACTTAATGTATGCAATGCGAATGCCTAACTAACAATGCAGGGTGATACAGCTGTAGGGAACTGCACAATGTGTTGTGCAAGTTCTTGCCTCTCGTCTTAGTTTCACAAACACCTAAATCACATATGCAGCCATGAACTAAATAAATTAACTAACTAATTACCTATCTATCTATCTATCTACCTAACAATCCCCGGGGAGCCAACTTGTAATTAATATATGAGTAATGTGGATGTGCACACATGATAAAAGCAATTACAGATAGCTGACTTTCACTTTTACAGGCATGAACAATAAGAGATATTTCAACAACCGGATAGCTAATTGTTTGTGATCAGCATACATTACTCGTGGTGGTTATTTCATAAAATAAATCAGAAATCATTTAAACAAAGACATAGGTTGTAAAGTTAGAACGATCTCATGATTCATGGATATAATGCTGAAAAACAAAATAGTTCATCTTCCGACTATCCATAGCAAAACATTTGAAACCCCACCGATCTTCTTTCAACAGGAAAACTGTAATTTTTTATTGCAAAAGGAAATAGTTCTTCTTACAATATCTCATCACCAGTCTTACTGGGGAAAAAAGCCCCTTTTCTTTCTACGCTTCCTACTTTTATACAAAAAGGTAAAATGGTTGGGCTGCCCAAAGTGACCTTTGGGATTCCCAACCTTTAGTATTCCCAACGCCTCACTTCTCAAAAAAGCTTTTACAGAATTATTAAATTATTACAAAGTTGACCGGTCCTTTATGAGGGGGGGCCTGCCTGACTATCTAAGAACTTTCTCCACACTGCCGCTTCAGCAGCAATGCCTTCAAATGCGCATGGCTCCAGGAACTAAATGTTGATTTCAAACTTTTCAACTTGGTTCTTGATGGCCTCTATCCTTGTTGGGCTCAACCGAAGCTGATCTTCTAGAAATTGCATGCTAACGGTTGCGTGGCCTACCTCTTTCTTCAGCACTAGGTCATCAATGGTTCTAATCTATTGAGTTCTAGCCTCTGCATCTTGATGTCTTTTCTGCAATATTTCCACAAAGGCCTCATGGTCCGAGAACTCCTCAAGCCTGTGCTCAGCCTCTGTTTGACATTAGTTGTACGTATTTAGGAGCCTTCTGAAATATCCTAAGAATGCTCCCTGCGTCTTTTTTACAGCCTTCTTGAAGTCTTCTGCAGTACTGATAGAAAACTCTACTAGGTTGTGATCTCTCTTGAGGGCTTGATGGTATTTTGCTGGTAGCCCTTCTGGAGTTTCAGCATCATCTTTTATCCTTGCCATTCTGGCATTTAAAACCTCATGAACATCCTGAGATCGATCAACGAAGTATGAGGAAGTTTCCATGATCTCTTCTAGCCTGCTGTCAATCTGAAGGACTTTGCACCTTTCCTCTTCCAGAGCGGTCTGCAGCTACAGCATTTTAGCCTTCTGAGCCAGGATATGGTCCTTGAAAGGCTGCAAATCGACTTGCTATTCCTTGGCTGCCTCCAGGTCAGTAGTCAGAGACACTAGCTTCTCTTTCAGCTCTTGGATCTGTGAATCATTGGCCTCATAGATGATCTTCTGCTGCTCTTCCAGCTCTATCACCTTTGATAGTAACTGCTCCTTCTCCTTCTTCAACCCTTGCTCTTCTGCTTGTACTTGCTCCAGGTGTTCATGTGTAGTCTCCTGGGCCTGTCTTTCTTCATGGAGAACCTGCAGTTCAACTTCAACAGTCTTCATTTCCCTTTGTAAGTGTTCAAACTTGCGCTTTAGTCTGTTTCCCTATTCCCTCTCTTTTCTCAGTGTATCCTTCAGCTGAGAAGAAGATTTCTTGTATGACTCCAGTTCAGTCATCATCTTGTCTATGTTATCCTCTGAAGCATGTAGTACTGCAGTCCCGACCCTTATGGTAAGCCTTGGATCTACGTCTTTCCCTATCATAACAGCTTTATCTGTTATCATTTTGCCAACCATTCCTTTTGCCTCCACCCTTTTTTATGTCCTCTTCATTATTCTCTTGGTAGCCCTATCATAATAGACAGTATTGAGATCAGGGACTTCTTCACCCTTTTTCTGGACGAAAGGCACTAGCTAGAGGGTAGGAGTCACGAGGGTGCTAGCAGCAGGTACTTGACAGATTTGTACCTCGAGTTTTGCCTCCTCCTGGGTCTGTCCTGATGATGTTTCAGCAACTGATTGTTGTGGAAACTCTGTTCTTTCAGCCTCCTGGTTTTGGAGCTCTTCATCTAGCTTTCTCTTTGCTTCTTCAGCTGATTGTCTAGCTGCTTCTTCCATTTCTTGGGCAGCTGCTTTTGCTTTCTCAGCTGCTTCTTGGGCAGCTGTTCTTTTTTCTTCTTCTCCCATCTGTAGCCATTCTGCAGCCTCTTTTTCCAGCCTCTGAGCTTCCTCATTTATCCTTTTGGCTTCTTCTTCAGCTCTGGCTTGCTCGACTTTGGCTTGTTCGGCCCCTTTTCCACCCTTGGTGTTACTTTTTGGCCTGAACCTTCTTTTTAGAGCTGTCAGGTTTGGAGCATTCCGGAAGATAGATTATTCCTTATCGAAATGATGTGTATATTTGAAAAACACCTTATGCTCTTTACAGTGCTCAGCTATTTTTCCCATGGTATCATTTCGCCTGAAAGGCATCTCACCAAAATGGAACTTTCCTAATTCCTCTATGAATTCGGCATCTTGTTTCACCCTGGTGAATTTGTAGCTGCCTAGCTTAAATGGCAGGGGAGGGTATGCAGTTTTCTTGTGTTGGAACAAGAAATGACCTATTCCGTCAATGAATACCTGCCTGACCGCCTCTTTATGGACTATATAATCTGTAGCATATCTGGGCAGTAGTAGAGGTGTCCTCGACCCTCCATACATTCCGAAATACATGCCATTGTCAGTCAAGAAATAATCTGCATATTCTTGTATTACCTGCATGGCACCTTCTCACATACAGTCACATTCCTTTCGAAAAATGAGAGTGTAGTGTGGCATAATGAAATGCTCACAGACCTCTCTGTAATGGCTATGATATTGGTGAGCCCCCAATAGTCTGTAAGCTGCATATACGGGCATCCTTTCCCTGTCCCAGATGCATTTGAGATCGGGGAAAGGCTAGTGGCATAGTATGCAGTCTATTAACATTGAGCTCATATAGAATTCATATTTTTTATGGGTTTCTCCTCCCTGTGCTGCGGCCAAGCGAGAAGAAAGATTGCTTGATACAAGGCTGGCCTCAATTAAAGACCATTCCTTGGGTTGCTACATGAAACATAATGGGTATCCATTCAAATTTGAAGAGTCTGCCATGAGCTTTCCCGAAGATCCTATTAAGCATCAAGGCTACAAATCTGTAAGGATCCCTCAAGCTTGATGTATCATACTCACTGTTTTGTCTATGTCGGTATAGCTTTCCCGGTAAGAGCATTCTCTTAAGGGTTTCCACTAGGTCCATTCTAATGTTATCCAGCCAAGTATCATATAGAAAGATTTGAGGTTCTAGCAGGTGATAGGCCAACGTCACATATCCTAGGCTGAATGCAGCAAAACCCTGGCCTTCAACATTTCCTATGATTATTGAGCTAGTGTTTACATGGGGCAGAATCCATCCAATTACCTCAGAGCATGGGAACAGCTCTGGTCTGGTAGGAACCTTCATGATGGCGGATTTCTCTATGTTGGCGTAAATGGGTTCTTCTTTGAGACCCATGTCAGGAACCTCCCTGCAGGAAATCAATCTATATATGTCATCCCATTTGTATTCAGGCTCAACACCAGAAACACACTGGGTATCTTCAGATATGTATTCTGTCTTTGTCTCAGCTTCTGCTTGTGGTACTTCTTCCACCACTGGGGCCTTTTTATTTTGTCTTTTGGACATGGTGGAATTGACTTCTTCTTGCCATAGGTAACATGATAATATTGAGGCATCCAAGTTGCATACATTTCTATATCAGCGTGCAGTATTTACAGCAATTAGTCAATAAAACTAAGATACCAACTTGCATAACCTAATTGAACTAACTAATAGGCTTATTATGCATATGTTAGTATCCTTTGTCTATAAGATGCAACATTACTGCACTATATTGAACCATTCCACAATCATATTTAAACTGCAACAAACTACATCGATGTATAGTGTGCCGGTCTCACGTGTTTAAGGTGATAGTAAGTAAAGAACCCAATGCATATATGTGTAGCCTAAAAGTTGCTTTAATCATTAGAACCATTAAAATGCAGCGTGCAGTGCTCAAAAGCTTAGACTGTGTGTATTAACAAAAGAGATGATCGAACGTAGTTATATGCGGCATGACTGCGGGGGATCCCTATGCTTTTAACAACATATATATTAGCAGGAACGAACACAAGGAGGAGCCACGCCGTTTGCGGCAAAACAATTACATTAGTTTGACTATCCATGGTGTTCCAGGCTAAAGATCTACAAATCGTAGCGGATTCTTCCTAACCAGCTAGGGTTTCAAAACAAGAAGTGCAGAAAGGCGTGGTGAAACCAATGTCCAAGGGTGTGGTTAAAATGAGGCCACAACTGCGAGGAAAAACCATAGGTAATGCAAAGACGGATATACACATCCCCTTCCTACACAATCATCACTATCTGGGGCAGCTTGGTGCAGACGGTGGAATGGCCGTCTGCACCAAACCCCCATCTCTACGCGCGGGGTTTGCAAAACAGGCCGCGGGCCTAAATTATTTCGTCGTAAGTTAAAAAACCGCCCCACTGACAGTCAAAACTAACCCTCCCCTTACTTATATAGGTTTGAAAACAATGGAACTGGCAAACTGCTAGGGGAAAACTACCGCGACCCAAAACTCTCCATTTAAACTTTACCGCATGCTTCAAAGGAAAAGGAGATGGTGAAAATAACCTACCTGGCAAGAGCACACAGCTGACGTGGAGATAACCGTCGAGCACGGTGAAAACACCTGGACCGAAAGTACTGCAACAACGAAACGGGCGAGCGCGACAAATAACGACAGAGCACACTAATCGACAACGATGGAATGATAAACAAACCCCGTGACCCACTCACATATATACAAAATCCACACGTGCGAAATAACACATCGGACGGGAATCCATTCTAAATTGGAGGGTGAGAGTGCGGAACCTTCCGCAACGGCGGAAGGCCATAACGTCGATCCATCTGCAATGGTGGGCGAGACAAGAGAACTTAACAATCGGACGTCCGGGAAAACTTAAATCGGAAGCCGAGAGTTCAAAGCTTTCCGCAACGGCGGAAGATACAATCCTAAAAGTCTCCGATCCAGTTATACGCATCGGACACCGGGAGGATCTCATGTCGGAAGACGAAAGTCCAAATCCCTCCGCAACGGGGAAAATTAACACAGTAAAAGGTTCCAACTTAAAAGACTTGAATTCATTCAAAAATACAATACTTGAATTCATTCGAAAATACAATACTTGAAGTCATTCGAAAATAAAATACAAGACTTGAAGTCATTCGAAAATACATAAGTCGGGAGAAAATCAGAAATCACGATCAAAAGCTCGTCTGCAACGGTGGGATAAAAGATCAAGAAAAGCGTCTGATGCCCAATCAGAAAAGCACCAGCCGTAAATAAAAGGGCCGGCAATCAGAAGGTTCTGTGATCGGGAGGTAAAAATTAAAACCCGCCGCAACGGCGGAAAACCAAAGCAAAACAGCTTTCGATTTCAGCAAGCTTCACATACGTTTAATGACAACAATCCAGAAGGTTTCCAAAGGCTTTCCAAATGCATCAATTAAAACAAGTAGCAGAGCCATCCAGGCATCAACACAAATGTCTTGAGAAATCATTGTATCAAAACAAGGCAGAACATTAAATTAATCCAAAACAAAGGAGGGTCCTAAAATTTTAGAATTTTGGGAAATTGTTGCAGACGCAACACGCTCAAATAAGCGAGCAGTTGCAGAAGCTGGTGGAATTCAGGTTGTCCTTGACCTTGTTAGCTCTAGTGATCATGATACGGCAATCCAAGCAGCTATTTTTATAAAGCTTCTGTTCTAAAGTACTGCCGTTCAGGAATATGCCTCTAGTGACACTGTCCGAGCTTTGGTTGCTGCCATTGAAAAGGACTTATGAGCCACAGCCACTGTAAGTGAATATTATTTGAAAGCATTAAATGCTCTGTTTGGCAATTTTCCAAGGCTCAGAGCAATGGATCAAGCTACAAATTGCATCCCTCATTTAGTTGCTGCCTTGAAGTCTGGGCCAGAAGCAACTCAGGAAGTAGCCTTGGATTCACTTTTTCTTCTTAGACAAGCTTGGTCAACATGTACAGCTGAATTTGGAAAAGCTCAAGTTGTTGCTGTAGCAGAGGCTATTCCAATTCTTTAGTATTTGATTCAATCAGGACAGCCTTATTTTCAAGAAAAGGCAGATCTCCTCTTGCAGTTCCTACCAGGAACTCTATTGGTAACTATCAAGCGAGGCATAAACCTGAAGCAGTCAGTGGGAAACCCAAGCGCATACTGCAAACTTACACTTGGGAATGGTCCACCAAGGCAAACTAAGGTTGTGTCAACTGGTCCAACTCCAGAATGGGACGAAGTTTTTGCTTGGGATTTTGACAGCCCACCGAAAGGTCAAAAGCTTCACATATCTTACAAGAACAAGAGTAGCTTTGGGAAGATCTCATTTGGGAAGGTCACCATTCAGATTGACCGTGTTGTCATGTTGGGAGCGATTGCTGGCGAGTACACTCTCTTACCAGACAAGAATAAGGTGGGCCAATCACGAAGTCTAGAAATTGAATTCCAGTGGTCAAACAACTGATTTTTGGGACAAGTATGCGCATTCTTGTTTATAATTGTAATTTAAGTGTTAAAGTTTGCAGTTATGGCAGAAAGGATTTTTGTACTCTAGTGTTTTCCTTTTAAGAAATTGTTCCTTGCAACAAAGTCTTACATCCAGTTGTTGCAATATGACTGAAGTTGCAATATAGCACATAAAGGAGAAACTATTCTCACTGAAGTCCTACTGTGTCCCATACACAATTTGTAAAATCTATTCATGTGTGTAAGCTACCCACAAGGTTCATACCAAGTAACAAGGACTGTGCTAGTGTAACAACTCTTTATTAGCGAATTGACATGTTGTTATTTATAATCTGTCTACATATGTAATGTAATGTAAATATTTATAGCGGCTGCACAAGTCATACACTTTTTAACAAAGGGAACAGTAAAATTAAATGAAAAGTGTACAAAGTTGTGACCAGAATCCTGTAGATCCATGGTCTCAGGGATTCAGGAACAATGACCACAATAAAATTTTAAATCAAACTGTCTTAAATGTCTGAACATTGATTAAGCAATAATTCATCATAAAAGAGAAACCATTCTCAACATAGTCCAACTGAACGCCCCCAACACAATTTGTAAGATCTACTCATTATAGTACTAAGTTAACTAGTAATGGCTATTAATGAATCCATTGAATTGGTACGTTCTTATTTACAAAATATATGTACATGTGTAATGGGAATGTTTATTGTACAATCTGACTTCCTCACAAACATATCATGCAAAAATTCACAAGAAATGCCATCTGATAAAACTCCTTACACACCATTGACTATTAAAAATTCACAAGACATACCCGCAAGGCAGTTCATGCTTTCTCTCAGGATCTCCAAAATCCAATTCGCTTATGTGGTGGCTGTTAGAGCCCGTACCATACATCAGCACAGGAAAATATTTATTGGTTGTGTCATATACATTTATAATGATGGCCAAGTTTCCTGGAAGCTGATGTCACAAATTCTCTACCAACGACTCTACATCAAAGGTTCCACCCACGTACCTCGAAATATTAGAGGAAATATGTTGATAAGTCATTTGAAGGAAATAACACATCAAACAAAAAAAATAAATGCTTAACATTGAACAAAAATGGCTAGTATCCATTTCACCAACACAAATTCCTGAAAAACATCAGTCCACTATACAGGAACCAAATCACACTGAATTGGGACATTTGCACTAAAATTTGAGCCCATAAATAAATATTGTTATGATTGTAAGGCAGAGGGATTTGCACTGTCTAACATACATACATAAAAACTATGTTAGTAAGTGGGTCACAGAGTCTCTTCCTCAAACTTAGAGGTAAGTAGGAAATAAGCAACCTGCTATATGTCTCTTTACAAGATTTGTCTCAAACAAGATAATGGCATAGACCAAACATCTCCTGACACAAGAGGGCTAGGAATATTTAATCCTCGTCTGCCTTTGAGACTTGGAGTGAGTTGTGAGACTCCCTAAGAAGGCAAGATCTTCCCTCTAATCTCGTAGTATTGTGAGCATTGGAAGGTAAGAGTATGAATACATCTGCTAACATTTTCAGATGCTCTACGCAAGGAATTATGTGTTCAGGTGGATCTAACACATTCGGGTAAGGTCCACCTTGTTGATGGTCATTAGAGATCCCACAAGTTGCATTGCCCTTCACCAGCCTTAGATGTAATGTTTGAGAATTTTGTGGCTCCAAGTAAGCATCCTCTACAACCACCTTAGAACGAGAATCTTCACATATTATATGATCCTGCAATACCTTGGAGTATAAAGTTAGATTTTGCAGCCAAATTACAACATCCACTTGAGCAAGCATGGGTTCTCTAATTCTGTTATCTAACCAGCAAACCTTTGTTATCAGCAAGGATATTTTTCAATAAAAGACAATCAAATAATGAAAATATAACTGGCAAAGCAGAGAAAACAAATCTGATTACTAATAACCATTTATCATTATGATGTAGCAACAACCTGGAACTTCACCATCCCTAGGAGATTTAATAAGGAGATAAGCAACACCAACACGATCAAAATTTCTAGTAGGTGGTGTTATAAGGAACTCATACCATCCAAAATGACAAACAACAACCTTTAACATAGACGATATACAAGAAACAATTTTTTCAGGCCACCATTTTTTAAAGAAACAATTAAACCAAATTAACAACATATGGGAATTTGATAAGCATATTGCAATTGCATATTAATATCCTTAGATCTATAGACCCTTCGGGCATGCTTCACTTAATTTGGGATCAAACATGTTGAATGAATGTTGCCATTATTAACTGAACTACTGTCTAGTCTGCTATAGAAGTAACTGAAAACAAAATAAATGTTGTTTCTAGAATTAGTCACTCTTTACAACCATGCAATAATAATTTAATGCAATTAAAAGTAGGCAAACCCTCTTATACCTTTCGAAACTGTAAAGAGGCAGTAATATTGAAGGCTTAACTTGTCCCTTTTGAGGAGATAACCAAGAAATGTTTCAAATTCGGATACTTGTTTCCGATTCTTCCCAGCTGCATGAAAATAAACCCGAGGAAACTTTGACAGTGGAAGAACTGCTGCTGGAGTCATGTCTGTAATGTGTAAGGCTAAAAGGATGCAAAGGAAACTTAATCTTAGACACTCGGCATGTATAATTCATAAATAATATAGGAAAATTGCAGTAAATTCAACTATCTGGTGCACACCATAGAATAATACATTCCGATAAAGAATGGGAAGAGAAAAAAACAAGATAAATATATTACTGTCCAACAAATAACCAAAAGGGTAGGTCAAAGAAACTGAAAAGAGTACAATCAGCAATTACGCCTACAGATGTACTGAGGGCTCCTACAAAAGCATGAAGTAAGCTAAACTAACTGATAAATGAGTTAGCCATGAAAGAGCATGATCAAGTCATGCTAGAGGAAAGAAAAGACGCATGTTTTAGGTATAACAGTGAAGCCCTAATTAGCATCACAGGCTGGAATAAAAAAGAATAAAAAGAATTATATATTATCTAGAAATCAACCCTTTCTGACATATAAATTTATTTGGCTCCTGAAGGCAGCCTAGAAGATAAGTATGTTATAGCATGTCGCATGCTAGTTTATACAGCAAGTTCACTTAGTGAGATTGTATTTCCTTGCACTCATAATTGAGAGTCACTCTAACCTATCTAATCATGGAAGAATAAACAACTTATCCACAACAAAAATGTTTATAGGCTATTAAAAAATAATGATGTGCTTCAACATCAGATGACCATATACATACATTAGATGGTATTGCATGTGTACATGTTTAAAATTGTTCATCATTATGTAAACCCTACAAGAATTGTGTCTAGCCAAGGAAGTTGAGACAAGTGATATCCTCCCCACATAGGATCAATTCCCACATTGACATCTTGAGCTCTTAATGCTAAAGAAGAATACAATTTACCATGGGTAACATCTTCGAAACAAGGCAAAAGTTGGAACTTCCTAGTGGGTCAAGGGTTTCCCAAGGATATGTATTTCATAGTTTTTAAAAACATATATATTGAATGCCTACAAAGGTCTACTAATTTTGCAACAAATAACAGCCTCTTAAAATAAATAAGAGGCAATACAATTATTATTCGTTCTTCTGATTCAAAGGAAAGGCTGACAAGACTCTTATACGTAAAGCAAATATGGAAAGCATTCTGAATATTGTGAAGAGACATAAATTTATATAATTGTCGAATTAAATTCTGGTCAACAATTATAGTAATACATTAATAGTCAATTAACCAATCACTTTCAAATTCATGTCCAAGCATGATAAAAAACTTAACTTGGATGATTTTTTTTACAGAATAAGCAATTTGCAACTGACAATGTAATCGCATCGATGTGAAATTATGCTGATATAATTTGGGGTTATGTTGGGTCTCTTTTTTAAACCTAAAGAAGAAATTTGTCCTTTTGGCAGGATGAAAATAAATTTTTTTATTATCTTTTAATAAAATCATGCAAGAAAACTAAACCTTCAGAAAATGTACACAAGTCACCTAAAGTGTTAGATATTGGCAAGGTAATTTAATTTATCAGATACTCTTTAAATGTACACAAGTCACCTAATGTTTCATATATTCAAATTAAATTACCTTTTCCTTTGAAATTAATTAATTTGTAGTTACCTTTTCAGTGTTGACATAATCTCCCATTACCTTTGCGTTTGTATTCTTCTTAGAATCAACCTGCTTCAACTCCAACCGATATAAAGAACATGAATCACAATTATTCATTTCATACTCATAAATATGCCATTCGAACTGATTTGATGGTTGAGGATCCATGTAATATGATCTCTTCATTCCACCATATTCCTTCATGACTTGCTTTCTTGATTCATGCCATCCATGACCATTATAATTTGGCAATGATCATTACTTTCTGTTTCCACTCTCAAAATCCCTTTGTGGCTTGTCAAAAAAGAGCCACTCTCTAATAACTTCCCCTAGAAGAACAAACAAGTCAAAGAGCTCTGCAAAAATAAGACAAATACCAGACAATGAAGAAACTATAATACCTTATGTATCTAATCAAAGTACCCTTATCAACAAATTTAGTTTCTTTAAAAACAATAAGCTCCTATGAGACTTTAAAAAATCATGTTATCCATGACTTTTAAAGTCATTTTTCTTTGTATTTTTCCATAAATGTGTAAGTACATGCAATAGGTATTCCTACTATAATATGTTAATACCATACCAGGTGCATTCCAGGGTGATTTTTTTTGTTGCGGCACCTTCACATTCAGGAATCCCAAAAGATTTTACCACAGTTTTATCACCAAGGGCAACAAAGAGAAGGCCATCCTTCAGGTCAATGCCTCCAGGTCGTAAAATAGGTCCCATGCCTGGTGTACCTTCATTCAAAGCCACCATTCCATGAAAATTGCTACAATAGTCTTGGCACTAGTCTGATCCTTGAGCAGGCCTAGGACAATCCCAAAGGGCACATTTGGGGCCTAAGAAATCCTTTATATGGAGGTGTACAAACATAAAAAATAATAAGCTCTGCAACTGTTTACAACAATATTTTCATGTCACATGACAGTGCTAGTTTTCAAAGGAACATATCAGAATGATTCCAACATTCAGTAGCCAATATACTCAACGCAGATACAAACTTACAGCTCGCAACATTGGTGCTTCAACGCAGCAGTTGTAGCTCGTAGCAGATATTATTTCTCCAACGCAGTCTCCACTGTGTTCACTCAGAAAATTTAGGGTAAATTTAGGGTTTATGTGTCTCCACAACGATGATCAGATTTGCAGACTCCACGCAGATACTATGCAGGCCTCTTGAAGGGTACAACTCCACGCATAACTGAGGTAACAACTCTCCACGCAGCTCCTTGAATTAGTACTCCAGGTAGCTCTTCAACGCAAGGTATATACACGCAGTCACGGGCCTCCATGCATAGCTTCACCATTCAGTCTTCAACGCACAGCTTTCACGCACACATCAAGAATTAGGTCAAGATCTGCTTCTTTCATATAGCTGAGATCGGTGACTGGTGCTAAAAATTTGCTTATGAACTTATTGACATCATATTAAGATTGTAAATCACCTTGGCAGAGGTTGTAGACCTGCAAGGTTTTTGTTTTTCTCTATTATCTCATTATCTTTGTCATATTAAGTTCATTACACTAATAGTTGTAAAAGATGCAATCTATAACATCTGTAGTTGGTGTCACTCTCTCTGGCAAAGAGAGAGGTAGAGGAAGAAGAAACTTCAGAGGCAGAGGGGGCAGAAACAAAAGATCAGATTTGCAGTGCAAGCGTTGTGGAAAGACTGGGCACACATCAGATCAATGTTGGGCTTCATGGGACTCCATCAAAGAAAAACATAACCAGAAGAAAGATGACCAAGATGCTAGTAAATCTTCTGATTCTTGTATTGTTGCACATTGTAATCTTGGAATTAATGAAATGACTTCACTTTCATCTTACAAAGATTGTTGGCTTCTTGATACTGGTGCAACATCACACATGACATTTAGAAAAGACTGTTTTGAAGAACTTAATGAAACAATAGATGGCATAGTTTACTTTGTAGATAAGTCAAGTCTTAAACCAAAGGGAATGGGCACCATTCGACTGAAGATGCCTGGATTCCCTGATTTCTTGTTGAAGAACATTCTTTATCTTCCAGAGTTGTAGAGAAGCCTGCTGTCCATGGTGGAGATTCGACAACAAGGCCATTCCATCCACATGTTTGATGGAATCGTTGAAATAAGAAAGTCATCTGACAACCAAGTCATCATGACTGGATACGAAGATGGAAAGCTGCTGAAGCTCAAGGGTTCATCTGCAAGATTTCAGAACTATGCCTACCTCTCTCAGCATGGAGAAGGTAATATGTCATCTAGTTCATTGTGGCATGCAAGATTTGGTCATCTAAATTATAAAAGTCTTCGTTTGTTGAGAAAGAATGGTGTATTTGGTTTGCCCACCATTCCCAAAGAGAAGAACAAATGTGATGCATGTATATTAGGGAAACATAGTAAGCTGCCATTCCATGAATCTAATTTCAGAGCAAGTAGGAAATTAGAACTAGTGCATTCTGATTTATGTGGGCCAATGCCAACTCCTTCTGCTCATGGGAATAAGTATTTTATGACATTTGTTGATGACTACTCAAGAATGTGTTGGATTTACTATTTAAAGACAAAATCAGAAGCATTTCAAACATTCAAAGAATTTCATGCATTGATTGAAAAACAAGCACAATAAAAAATTGGTACACTTCATACTGATAATGGAAAAGAATACACTTCAAATGCTTTTGAAGATTATCTTCGTCAACATGGAATTGCACATCAGATTACCATTCCCTACAATCCTCAACAAAATGGTGTAGCAGAAAGAATGAATAGAACCATAATGAATATGGTTCGCTCTATGATGTTTTTCAAGAATGTAAAACTAATGTTTTGGGGTGATGCAGTAAAATGTGCAGCATATTTGAGAAACATAAGTCCCTCAAATGCTCTTGATAACAAGACTCCACATGAAATGTGGTTTGGCCATCTCCCTTCAATCAGGCATCTCAGAGTTTTTGGTTCCACCTGTTATTCCTTGATTACAAAGGAGCAAAGAAACAAGCTTGGTGCTCGAAGCAGAAAATGCATTTTCTTGGGGTACGAAGAATACTCCAAGGCATACCGTCTATATGATGAGGTAAACAAGAAATTTGTTATTTCCAGAGATGTCATTTTTGTTGAAACTAATAAAAATGACCAGTCCATTGAGAGACAGCTTGATCATTTGGAAATTTATCCTCATCCAAAGACATATTCTGAAAATGAATATGAAATTCCAAACCTTCAAGGGGGGATTCCTATTCTGT
>LPNX010957991.1:161091-176351 GCA_001517045.1 Pseudotsuga menziesii | reverse complement strand
ACTGTTTATAAAGAAAGTTGGAAGATCTATTGTGTATCTTGTGGTGTATGTAGATGATCTTTTGATGACAGGGAACAATGAGAGCTATATAGCATCCATAAACAAATATTTGAAAAAGATCTTTGAAATGACAGATATGGGACATCTCCACTATTACATAGGAATTGAAGTCACTCAACATCCTAAGTATATTTTCCTATCTCAGAAAAAATATGTTGGAGAACTACTAAACAAATTTTGCATGACAGAATGCAAACCTATATCTACTCCAATGGAACAGAAAATGAAGCTCACATCAAGCGAAGGAAAAGAATTTGAGGATGCGACCAAGTATCGACAACTTGTAGGAAGCCTTATCTACCTTACAACAACTAGACCAGATATTTCTTATGTTGTTGGCATACTTTCAAGGTTCATGGATAAACCTTGTGAAGGACACTGGTCAGCTGCAAAAAGAGTTCTAAGATACTTGAAGGGGACTCAAGACGTTGGACTCAAGTACTCTAAAGTGGATGACTTCAAACTTATTGGATACTTAGACTCAGATTTTGATGGCGATAAGGAGACAGGAGTATCAACTTCTGGATACACTATGAGTCTTGGATCAACATCTGTCTCATGGAGATCATGCAAACAGTCAGTTTCGGCAGATTCAACAACAGAAGTAGAATATGTGGCTGCAGCCGAAGCAACGAAAGAAATAGTATGGCTCAGGAAGATACTTGAATATTTGCAAGAAAAGAAAGAGAACTCCACTCCATTGTTGGTCGACAATACTTCTGCAATCAAGCTGGCTAAGAATCCTAGATTCCATGATCGAACCAAACACATCAACACAAAGTATCATTTGATTCGACATCATGTAGAGGCCAAGACAGTCCATCTTCGACATTGTTCCACAAATGATCAAATTGCAGACATCTTCACCAAAGTTCTTGGACGAGAAAAGTTTGAAAGATTCAGAAACATGCTCGGACTTACGAACACCCCTTCGGATTAAGAGGGGGATTGTTAGAATATAATCCGTTAGGGATTATTGTAAATAAATAAAGAAAACTGAATAGTTAGGAAGCTGAAAAGGATGGGCGGAAGGTGAAACACAACCATCCTATGAAATGTATAAATAAATGCTTTTAGCTATGTAATGCATTGAATCAGGAGTTATACCTAACAGGGAGGAGAAATTCCTGGGCATGGACCTTGAAATTTAGGTATATGCTCTTCCTCAACCTTAGGGTCTAAAGAGAGGCATAGATTATGATCAAAATCTTGATTCATCTGGGACGTTACTTCCAAGCCCTCATCAGTAGTTTGCAGTAATGATTCTGTATGAATGTTTTCAGACCTACTAGTCCAATCAATGTTTTGTGCTTCTGCATTAGCGTGGTCCACATAGAATTCCTAAAGACAACCAAAATGTACAATTTTTTAGAACAATATCAAATTATTGCCAGCAACCGTACACTAAGATTATGAAGAATCATTTGGCAACACCTTTCTCATTTCATTGGGTGGAATCGCCTCTTGAAAACTAGATGTATTAGCAGCTTCAAGGGTATTTTCATTAAGTTGAAGCTTAGAGCTGTATGATGCTGCAAGAATACTGGTAGCATCATCTTCCTCTTCATGAAGTTGCAACAAATGCCACATATCACAAGACAAATCTGACGAACATAGGCTTGCTTCCTGTATAATAAACTCAAACAATAAGGATAATGAACTATTTGATAAACAAATTATTCTATCCATATCTTGATATGTTAACTCTTGTTACTTGCTGCAAATATTAGACTTTAGCATTATACATAGAATAACGATTGAAGAGGTCAATAGAACAAATAAATGATACAAGAAAAACATAATGGCACCTTCATTTGATAACCATGAACCCAGGAAGCTCATAAACCTTTACTTCAATAGGATACACAGTTGATTCAAAGAATTATCTACAATGTATTGACCCTTCTATTGTTCTTACTGAATGAAAATAAATAAGAATAAACAGAGTTTGGAAAAGATGTTAGAAAATGACCAGCATTGATGTAGTAGGTGATTCCTCATGTAGCTCAGCTTTGCATTCCCGCGGCAATTGATGAACCTACTCCTTCAAAAATAAAGCATCATTGACTCGGCTCTCTTTCTTGACCTGTTGCAGGTCAGTGAACATTCCCTATAAGTCATCAACCCTGTTTTTGGCCTTCGTCTTGAATAACTGATTAGTTGTTGATTTTGGCATGCTCTTTGACATTTTCCCCATCATCTGAAGCTTATCAATTCTAGTTCAATCTAACTAATGTATGATGCACAATCCTCAAAATATTCTTACTCAATCACTGCTAGAATTAGACATGGTTCCTTCTGCAAGGTGTTTTATAATCGACTTGACATCATGCAAAATCTCAAAGATTTGTCTTAGCAAGTTTCTTAACAAAATATCTAGTGGAAATGAACTATGATCCTAGTGAATTGACGGGTATAATCACCGTGCAACCTTTTCCAAAATTGTTAAGGGAACAAATTCATCTCTTCTTCAAATAACTTGTCTATTGGAAGTTTGATCTTGGTCTGTCTTAAGGGCACTTTCATATAAAAGGCACAATCTTCAAAAAAATCTACACGGGCTATCCGCGATGTCTGAAACCAACTCTGCCCCTCGGCTAAAATGCCTAATGGACGACCATTTTCTCAAACAAAAACCAACCCATATGTCTCACCACTTGATGCAAACTCTGCTACCCACTAACTCGTCCAATCTTCTACTTCAAGAAATCATATATAATATTTGCAAAATGTTTGACTGATCTTCAGTCTCAATTATCAACTATTCAACAGGTTACTCAAATCAATTGGTGCCTGGATCCCATATTGTTCATTTCAAAACATTAAGCCCTTTCTTTTGAATGACCGTAATCTTTCGCAAAGATCAAAGTTATTAATTGATGAAGGAATTAGTAACCCCAATAACCCAACATAAGCAATCTCAGGAAGATATTTAAAATCCACTGCTAATATAAATGTAATCTCAGGAAGATCTTCAAAAACCTCTGCCAATATACTCTTTAATTTCTATAATCTCATTACCAGTTTCCAATCCAAGACTCAACAAGTGATTCAAACTGCTGTGAGACTCAAAATAAAAACAAAAAGTTCTGCTACGACCAACTCTGTATCATTCAATCGCAGCAGAAACCCATCAAACACCATATCCTACTGAAAACATTAATTTGCTGTGCAAAACCCCAAAAAACTCAATTTGGGTTCATTAGTAACAATTGTTTGAGGCCTTGATTATGCAAATCAAAAGTAAGGTTCGAATCTGAGGCACTTCCAACACAAACTAAAACGCTGAGCTTATTGAAACCCCAAAACCCAGGTCAACTAACAAATAAGACTTGAAAATAAATAAGAAGAACCTCGTATTAAGGTCGTTTTGCTCCATTTTCCAAGCATCTTTTTGCGAAAAAATTTGATGATTCCTTTCTTCAGCAATCCAAAAATAATTTTAGGGTAGATAAAGGGAAAGACGCCTTCAAATAATGAACAATTGAACTTGGCGGTAAAAAAAAGGCTCGCGGGAATGTTGTTTTGTCTATACATTGGTCAAATGACAAAAGGTCTCAAAAAGTAAAAACAAATGAGCAAACCACTAAAATATATAATTCTTTCTATCATTGTTTTCAATACTATGATTTTATTAAGTAGAATGGTACATGCAATTTTAAGAATTAGTTTCCAGTCTTGGATGGTTTGCCACATCTCAAGTATTTGCGGTTGGCCAATATATGACAAACAAAGTTAAACTCTGTCACATACCTAAACATCAATATTGGTGAAAGTAAGTGTACAAGGCCATTTAAAGTGTAAGGATTAATATTTTGTAAATAAATTTAATAAACATTAATATAGCAACAAAATCCCTTCATTGCTGGACTATTTTCTCCCTTTACTATTAGATTGTTTCTCCCCCTTCACTACTAGAAATATAATGGTAAAAATAAGAGGCTAATTTTCCCATTTAAGTGCATGATAATGTGAGGTAAGTGAAAGATTAGGGTTTGGGGGGAGGAACCCACCCTTCCCTTGTTATTTTTAGCTTTTGTAAGATTAAAATTTAGCATTTTTTTGTAGAGAATGTGGCCCTTGAGAACCCAAAAGAACCAAAAATTACCCAAAAGAACCAAAACGTACCCAAAAGAACCTAAAAATAGGGTTCAAGTACCCATTTGGGGTCAACTCCCCACTTGATAGCTAGGAAGAGCCAAGTACTTCATAGAAGAAAATTGTTCATTTGGGTTCTTTTGCATGAAAACATATTCATCGATGGGATTACTAAGGAAATTGTTTGATATATTAAAGGAAACACTTGTTAAATGGGATCTGTTACAATAATTAGTTAATGTCTCAATCTTGATTGCAAACAGTCCTTGAATCTGGAATTTTATCAACCTAAACCATTTCCAATCAGCCGCTCTGTAAAACCCATCTGTTTTCCAGCGAAATGAAAAGTAATGTTTTAATGAAACCCAAAATGTTATCACCCCCAATTACACTTCACCTTGCCACCATAGCTTTCCTCTTGAGACAAAAAAAAATTGAAATGAAAAGGAAAAGAAAAAAATCGGTAGAATAGAGACCTAATTAAATTATTGTCTTCAAAATTTGTTTCAAAACCACTCCTAGTTTAGTAGTGTATCAAATGTTTTTTATCATGATAGTTAAATTGGTGTCAATAGCTAAGTTGTCATACATGAGGAGGTCTATAATTTACTAAATTCTAACACGACAGATGGATTCAGAGACCCCCTCTGAATCCACGTGTCGTGTTAGAATTTAGTAAATTGTACAAGTTCACTGTCAAAATTATAATTTTCCATTGCTGGAGTGACACAACTAAAAATAACCAAATAATGACCAATTGTTATGTGGTCATTTTTAGTCTAGATACCCCGTGACCAAATTTGGTCATTTATCTTGGTCTTTTCAGTTTAGTTTTTACACGTGACCAAAAGTGGTCATTTATCTTGGTCTTTTTTAGTTAGCTCACATAAATTTATCAATTTTGGTCATTTATCCCTTGAAAAAAACTGTGGTGACCAACAGTTTTGGTCTCCTGGTCACTAATCTCTCATTTTCCACTAGTGGGCTCAACAAGCTCTTCGTGCATGCGGACTCTACAAGTTTTGGTGTCTTGGTGGTTTGAGGGCCAAACCAAGACTGCTATAGATGCTGGTAGACTATTGGGATCCAGACTCGGAGTCCTTTCATATTGATGGGATGTCCCTCACCATAGAGGTGGACGACATATACTTTATCACAGGGATTTCTAGACAAGGGGAGGTGGTGAACCTTCATTCGGGAGGTGGTCCAGGGGGTGGCCTGACTATCGACGAGTACATTGCAGTGTACTATTATCCAGACACTGAGAAGGTGGGGAGTCAGGTCCCTACCAATGCTATATAGGTGCTAGGCCTAAAGGCCATACTATTGACACTGGGCAGGATAGCCATCTTAGCATCACTCCACCAGGCCTCACGGGCTCTGATGTTCTATGCAGTGGAGTGCATGAGACCTACAATCTATGACTGGAGTACTACACTACTGAGCAACATGAAACACCAGCTCAGTGAGTGTAAGGTAGGAAGGGTACGGAACTTTGGGTTCAACAGTATTTTGAGCACGTTTTCTTCGAGCGTGTTCCAGGATTGAGCCCTAGAGTGGATGTTCCTCTCCACAGGGTTTGAGATCTGGCCCAACGGCATTGGGTAGATGCTATGCGCAGACTAGGGGGTGGTAGGGTGGCCAACCCATATCCAGCTGACTTGTTTCCATGGTGGCGACGACAAATAGTTTCCATTGATGACTACCCCTATGTAGGGATAGATTTCTGGGGGGATCCGGACATGCCATTGCCACTAGGATCTGCATATGGCGATATAGGTAATGAATCTCGACCCTCACTCTTTTTTTTTTAAATTTTTTGAGTTATTTAATTTTTTTTGTATTTTCTTGACTTTATGGAAGTAAAAAGACATGTTTTTGTGTGACAACACATAGTGACATCTACCATTTATGTGTAGATGTGGGGCCACGGCAGCCAGAGGGCTTCCCTCGTCATAGACGAAGGGGAAGAGGAGATGACATCACGCGTGTGGATGCAGAGCGAACACTCCAAAGCATTCATACCAACTTTGTGAGACTGACTCATAGAGTTCCCATGGTGCAAGTCGAGGACTTGCCTAAGGTCATGCAGCGGCAGGTGGTGGGTGTACCACGCGCATGGGTGTGATTATTTCGACGGCTAGCTAGAGCCGTAGTGACGTTCCATGATCACAACCCTCCTCCTCTTCCATAGGATTAGACACCTGGGAGTGTATACATTTTGTATGACCATGTATTATATGATGGTGGCTTAATAGCCCCAATTTTGTATCATGACACTATGTATTACCACATTTTTGATATGTAAAAAAGTTTTATGGTGATCGATTTATTTATTTACATGTGTAAAAATTGTGCTTGTGATTAATTTATTATGAATGAAACAAATGCCAATCTAACACGTAGTTAGCATATGAGTCAATAACTTGATTATTATTTCTTGGAATGTGTATATATGTTATATTGTCAAATTGTCGTTCTAACAATCTCACACGTAAGAATCTTTTCAATAATGTCGGATCTCTAACATGGTACAAACCATTGAGCTGTGACACTACTAACTCCGAATCAAGACGTACCTCAAGAGATAGAACACCATGTAAAATGGCATCCCGTAGAAGCTTAATGACGGTGCTATATTCAATAACATAGTTGGAAGATGGCCGTAGACATACACCTCCTGAAGACAGTACCTGACCCATAGGAGTATAAATCACCTAAGCAGCAGAGGCTGAGTGTTGAGTGTGATGGCTTGCACCATCTGTGAATCCTATGTAGGTCGAAGATTCCATTGACATCTGCCAAAACAAATGGAAACTAATCACAAACCCGATCATGATAAGAAAAATACCTAACTATGCAAAGATGTACAATAATATACAACAAGCAACCTTGGATAAAGATTATGCATAGTATTTTTTGAGATATATCCCATTTCTAGGCTCTGCAAAAGCTATTGCTTCATAATCCACTAACTCATAGGCACCCTTCTCTAACACACGCTTGACCACGTAAGGACCACGCCACATAGGATTAAATTTCCCTGCCCCCAAGGGTTCTTTCGATTGATCCCACAAAAGGACCAAGTCTCCTTCACTAAACACTCTTAGACATATAGAATTATCATACTGGACCTTAACGCGACGCTTATTAACCTCTAGAGCCACCAAGGCATCCCGACGCTGCTCATCGAGTTGCTCAAGGTGAACCGAACGCTCCTCCAAAGGTGAAGTGTCTGGTAAGAGCTCCACAGCTAGCTTCAACAAAGGAATTTCGCATTCAACTGGAAATATCGACTCCACTCCATTTACAAGCTGATATGGAGAAAAACCAGTGGCAGTCTTAACCACGATTCGATATGCCCACAAAGCGGGATATAACATAATGTGCCAATTATTCTTGCTTTGTGTGATGGTTCATTGGAGAATGGATTTGAGTGATTTATTCACTGCCTCTACATGTCCATTCGCTTGGGGGTAGTAAGAAGAGGAGTGCTCTTGCTTATACCCTAACTTCGATGCCAACTCTTCCATCATATGGTTCTGAAAGTGCGAGCAATGGTCAGTGACAAGTTCTTTCGGAATCTCAAACCGAGTAACAATTTGGTTGAATACAAAGTGAGTAGCTGTCTCACCGTTGGATTTTACTATAGGAATAGCCTTAGCCTATTTCGTGAAACAATCAATAGCCACTATAATGTGATGGTGCCCCCCAGCCGAAGCTGGGTTGCAATCCATAAAATTGATCCCCCACTTAGTGAATGGACCGGCGGTGATCATGGGATGTAACGGGGCAGGTTTCGAGTGCATATTACGTGCGAACACCTGGAAAGGGTGGCACCTCTTGACTGCATCAACATAATACTTGAAGATCGACGGCCAGAAATAACCCACTCTCAAAATATTTTGAGCTATAGAAAGCCTAGATAAATGACCACCACATGCCCCTCCGTGGCAATCATTCAGCACAACCTTAGCCTCGTCACTCTTGAGATTAGCTTGATAAGCTATCATGGCTGCAGGAAACGACACGCTCGTCTCGAAAGGCTCACTCGAGGTACTCGGTGTAGGAAGAATCCAAGGATCTTCCATATGACTCGTGTGAAAAGACACCGATATCGTAGAAGTCAAAGCCTCATCGGAACTAGATCTTATCATGAGGATCGGTGCAGGACAACTAAAGCT
This sequence comes from Pseudotsuga menziesii, assembly GCA_001517045.1. Classification (NCBI taxonomy): domain Eukaryota; kingdom Viridiplantae; phylum Streptophyta; class Pinopsida; order Pinales; family Pinaceae; genus Pseudotsuga; species Pseudotsuga menziesii. Next base: position 168,009 of record LPNX010957991.1, on the reverse strand, counting down.
TCCCATGAGGGATGGATACATGCCTACACCGACACTCCCAGTTTCTGACTGAGAGTGTTCAACGATCGGGATCGAAGCTCCCGAGGATGCGGTAACTGATGGATTCTTGAATGTCATTTGATCAATCGTTACGACCTTCCTGTTATGTGGAAAGCATACAATGCAAAACAAGGAAGAAGCAACGACTTCCATAATGTACATCTAGTTCCTACCCAACAAGAGATTATAGTCAAGGGGTGCATCAACCACCTCAACCTCTATTGCAATGGTCTTCCCCCCCAAACAGACTTTAAGGGAAGGAAGGATGCCTTGCGGCCTAAAAGATCTCCCATCGAAATCAGTTAACATAGTCGCTGATTTAGACAGCTCAGGAGAACTGAGACCCTTCCAACAGGCCAAAGACATCACAGAAGCAGCAGCACCCTCGTCAATCACAGTACGTTTGATGGTCATACCAAGACATTCTACATGCACCAAAAGAGACACCATTAGAGGAATTTTGGGGTCTAAAATGGGCCTCCTAAGTAAAATAATAAAATAATAGTTAAAATAATAAAATAATATTGATTAATTTTGGAGGAAGAAAGAAAAAAACTACTTTTTGTGTTCATATTTTCGACATATCTCCCTGTGTTTTTACTCAAATTTTGATTGGGAGAGCTCATTGGATGCGGAATCAAAATTCTGCATCCAACGACTACCCAAACTGCATACTTTTGACGGACCCCGCTACCCCAAAAACAAGAAATACCTGAAAAAACGTGATGATGACATCATCATCACATTTTTTCAGGTATTTCTTGTTTTTGGGATAGCGAGGTCCATCAAAAGTATGCAGTGTGGGTACTCGTTGGATGCAGAATCAAATTTTGTATCCAACGAGCTCTCCCGATCGAAGATTGAGTAAAAACCCAATGAGATATGTCGAAAATACGAACAAAAAAAGTAGTTTTTTTTAATGACAAATATGTCAATTCAACCATTATGGTTGACTTATTTTATTGAAATTCTATTGGTTCTTGAATTCCAACTCACAAAAACTTATTTTGGCACGTTTTCTTATAAGGCCCAATTTAGACCCCAAATTTCCTCTAATGATAGTAGGGAAAGCGAGGTTGATTTCTTGCGGTTTCAAATTTGATCACAAAGGAAGAATCATCATCGTTCACACCAAGGGCAGAAAGCAATGCCTTCCTGTTAGTTTTTCATCAATTAAGCTAGCATTATGATCTTAGGATCTTTTCACTGAGAGAATAACAAGTACAGCAATAAAACATGAGCACATCACAAGAGACAAGAGACACAAAGAGTTTTCCTCGGGGAAACCATAAAGGAGAAAACCCCGCAACTTCCTCTAAGATAAAATCAACACCAAAACAGTAAGAGATCTCCCAAAATAGCAGTAGCCTTCTGTCTTCTATCAAGCCAAAGTATTTCCTTCTCCAAAGGTGCGCCACACTTGAGAGAGCAAGTGATGTAATTCACAAGTGATAAATAGAGAGACACACACTCTCTATTTATATTAGTCCATTCACTTAAGTTTCCATTTCACACGTAGGCTCAACCCTAATAATTACTACTCGAGCCTACACCTTAATTAGTGTATAATAACTCAAGTTCCCCAAAACTGTGGGGACTTACGTAATGACTTGATATGACTTGTTTACATTATTAATCCTCCCGATCGGAACATCGGGGTAAGACAACATGACTCAAATGCATAATAGAAACATCCCGGAACAAACATCGGGTTACAATACATGAAATACATAGAAGAATACATTCCGAAGTTACATATACATCAACACTCCCTCTTAACTAGGAAGGTATTCTTTCAACACAATTTTCAGCGCTGGTCTTCTTCTCTGTATCAACTGGATCATCTTCGTCTTTGAGTCATCTTCAAGTCATCTTCGTCTTCAAGTCATCTTTATCTTCAAGTCATCTGGATCTGGATCATCTCTCGATCTGGATCATCACTCGATCTAGATCATCATCACTGGGATGGATCTGGATCATCACTCGATCTGGATCTTTACTGCTGGATCATCATTACTGGATCTGGATCATCACTCGATCTGGATCAACACTGGTGTTATCTCATGATTCTACTCATCATCGGAAGTCTTTACAGAGCCAGTCCTTTTTCATACTGGATGTACCATCTCAGAGCTAGTCCTTTTTCATAGTAGATGAGGCATCACAGAGCTAGTCCTTTTTCATACCAGATGTGGCATCCACTTCAGAGCTAGTCATTTTTCAAACTAGATGAGTCTTCCCAGAGCTATTCCTTTTTCATACTATATGAGGCATCACAGAGCTGGTCCTTTTTCATACCAGATGTGGCATCCACTTCAGAGCTAGTCCTTTTTCAAACTAGATGAGTCTTCCCAGAGCTAGTCCTTTTTCATACTAGATGAGGCATCACAGAGCTGGTCCTTTTTCATACCAGATGTGGCATCCTGCCCATGGAAGGAACCAATCCTCTCACCATGTCACTGCCCTTACATCCGACCATGGAAGGAACCAATCCTCTCACCATGTCAGAATGGCACTGCACTTATATCTGACCTGCTCGTTGGAATGGCCAACACTCACATCTGACATGGAAGGAACTAAATCCTTTAGCCATGAATAGAATGCTTCAGCCCTTACATCTGATCAAGTGGGAACACATCCCTCTATCACATCAGAATGGCTACTCAGTCCTACACTGAGTGTTCCTGGTAACTTACCAGGTGACTCCATTCCTAGAATGGCAATTGCCCTTACATCTGTCCTACTCGACAGAATGGCCAGCACTCATATCTAACATGGAAGGGAGCAACCCTATCACCATGAAAGAACGGCTCAGCCCTTATATCTAACCTGCTCGTCAGAATGGCTATGAATCTCAGCACTCATATCAGTCATGGAAGGAACCAATCCTCTCACCATGACGGAATGGCTTAGCCCTTACATCTGACCATGGAAGGAACCAATCCTCTCACCATGTCAGAATGGCTATGGGTCTCATCACTGTCTCTGGGAGGAAACCTCGATCTGGAGAACATCAAGTCTCTCTCTGAAGTACTCGAACTTCAGTCTAGCCAATGGCTTCATCAATACATCAGCTATCTGTTCCTTCGTCGCAACATACAGGAGCTTCACTGCTCCTCTCTGCACCATATCCCTGATATAGTGATACTTGATCTCGATATGCTTCGACTTGTCATGAAACACTGGATTCTCTGACAACTTCACGCAACTCTGGTTGTCACAATGTATACAAGTACCATCTAACTGGAGATCAAATATATCAAACAGTAGCTTCTGTAGCCATACTGCCTCACAACTAGCTGAACAAGCTGCGACATACTCTGCTTCAGCTGTACTCAGTCCACACAGGATTGCTTCCTGCTAAACCAAGAGATCACACCTGATCCCATACTGAAGAAACATCCTTAAGTACTCTTCCTGTCGACACCACTGCCTGCCCAATCTGAATCAACATAACCTTCTAGGTTAATCTTTTGATTCGCATCATACTTGAGCCCATAATCAACTGTACCCCTACATGCTTTGCAACCATCAGGTGAACATGTCTCAATGTGTTCACAACGAAGCAAATATCTGGTCTCAGGTACATCAAGGACCCAATTATCTGACGATACATCGTAGCATCAACCGTCTCTGATGAAGAATCACTCAATAGCTTCAGGTTCGATGCCATGGGTGTAGCCATAGCTTCGCAGTCCATCATCCCGAACCTCTTCAGGATCTCTACTGCATACTTCCCTTGTCCAAGGAAGATCCCATCTGTACTCTGCCACACCTCCATACCTAGAACAATAGTGCATCGACACATAACAGGAGCATCACTGGTCTTCCACCTTCAACCTTGGATCAAAGGTTGGAATCCAATTTACTCTCAGTAAATCCTAGAGTCATCAGTAACCTTCCCATCCTGTCGTACCATGTCGAACCTCAATATATTCTGTAGTCACTCCCTCTGAAGCAGAGCATCATACTCCCTCTATCTTCTGTGCTCTATGCACTGAAAACATTCTGTACTAGAGTGACAAGTAGCTTCCTATGCTACTAATATTATATGTGACCATCTAGTGTATAGACTTACATCTTCAACCTTGTAGCAAAGGTTAAGATCTTCATCAATCTCATCATGTATGTGTTTCAACTCTTACTGGTTGCAAATGTATCTTTGTAGTCTAGGCCTTCCTTTCATGAGAAGCCTCATGCTACGAATCTTGCTTTGTATCCCACGAAGTTTCCATCTACTGCATGATGGAACTATGAACTTCTCTTCAGGTCTCGATACTGCGTCCTGACATCATTCTTCTTGAACTGGTCTTCCCTTTCTTCAATGATGTCATTGCACTCGTCATATTATTCTTTTTCTTTGAACTGTCATCACTTGTTCTTCGGAACAAGTCTTCATTCTTATTTGCTTATAGGAGATTATGTATGCGATATTTCCTACAAGTCAAATGCAATTTTATGGTTAGAAACATTTCATAAGGAATATTTATACTGGCAAACACTTATGCATAAATATATGATCATGCAACTACTTTAGCCAATACAACATTCATCCATATCTCATTGAAACTTTCTAGATGCCTTCCATCTCTACCAGGACAACATTGAGATTGTGCACTAATCCAATATGTCAGCAAAGAGGTTTCATTCTAGATAAGTAGCAATGGAGAATTTGTATAGCCCCATAAGCTACTTACCCATCACATGCATATTAGTAGTATACTGTCATTAATGCAAACATCCTATCATGCATAATACAATAACTGAATATAAACAAATGCATAACACAAGAATATCATGAAATGACAATTGAATACTTATCTTTATTTGTTTCGAGGGTAGACTCCTTCTTGAGCCTTCAGCTTCATTGTCTTCTTCATTCATAATCGCATCGTTTCTTATCCAAATGCTGAGTTGGATAAGAGGTTCTTCAAGATTTGATTTCTTCATATTCCTCATTGCTTGAGGGATCTTCTTTGGATGGTGAGAGCCGGATCTTCAAATGCTCCCATCTTATCTTCTCTTCTTATGGGTAGAGCTTCTTCTTCTTCCCAAAGTTTTCTGAAAGTAATCACTTCCTTTTGGAACACATTCCTTGAATGAATGAATTCCACGATCCTGGGAGGCCATTCAAGGTGGCCATCACCACTTCTGCATTCTTCACTTCTTCTTTAGGTCATATTCTGATTTTTGTTCTTCCCTTCAAATAGCTTGAAATTATGGAATAGCTTTGCTTGCAATAGGTAGTGCTCTGTAGTGCACATGTGCAAGCCTTCTATGCCAAAGCTCATTTGGCTCTACCGTATCATGGATCAAGGCTTGTTCTGGATAGCCCTTCAATTTGTACAAGCCTCCTTCTTGTTCTCTAATCACTACCGCATCATCGATAGTCTTTCCTTTTAGTCATATGATGACTTGACCATCAGAGTCTAGCTTGTATGAAGATTCCCCACTACCTTTTATTGGATATTGGTATTCATCTCCTAGTTTCACCTTGTGAGGTGATTCATGTTCTGAGAGTCTTACAAAGGATTCCTTGAATCCTGTCATATGTTTGGAAGCCCCACTGTCTATAAGCCAATCATCACTTCCATGAATAATGTTACCTGTGAGAGCTAATATCAGAACATATTTGTCCTTGCTTGAAGAATCTTCACTTTCATGTCTGGATCTCTTTTGGATGGTTCATCATCCTCTATAGCATGAGCATGATGTCTTCTTTGGCCTTGACCAAGTCCTTCTTGTGAAAGGCTTCTAACCTCGTCTCCCTCTGAAATTGGAACCTCTATACTCATGTAGGTGTCCAATCCATTTTCTTCAGAGAGATCAAATACTTCTCGATTTGGAAGTTGTCAACTTCCCCAAGCTTGTCACCAAGATGATGTGATATATCATATTGAAATAAGAATCTCAAATGGAAATAGCAAAGGATTAGATCTTACCGATTTGAGGTGTCCGTCCTTGTCCCGGAGTTCGCTGATCTAGGGTTTGTCACAGAAACTCTAATTTTCAAAACTTGGAATATTTCAGATCTGATTGGATGAACAGATAGATCTCTTCAAATGGAGCTGTCCAATGTACTCCTTTTCTGAAAACAGTGGAGGGAAGCTCCCAGAACACGAAGCCCTAATTTTCTGATTTCTTCTGCAGAAATGCCCGTTACTCTTTCTATGATATCTCCGAAATTACCTCTCCTCTATGTCTGAAATTTCGCACTGAGGTAACCTCGCATGTCCCTATTCCAACACCGTAGGTTTCATCAGAATTGGTTTCACCATTTGGTATTTATGATACGTTTCCCAAGGTGACCTGTTACAGGACTGTTCAGAACAACGAAGTTGTACGGACTGCCACGTGTCACTGGTTCATCTTCTGAGTCTGATATTCAGAACACCGAAAGTAAATTCCGTGCCCTTTCTGGAAAATCTTCAATAATTCCATTTTGACCTCTGTATCCCAAGATATTGCAGATCTCCCCAGGTGTCCTGTTTATGGATGATTTCTGGAAGAGGATGGAGCCCTAACTTGGAGAGATCATATCTCCCAGAATATAGCGAATCTGAGGCTGATTTTTGGACACTGTGTTCACCAGGATTTTGTATTCAGCCCCTGAAATTTTCAGCTTCTGATACTTCACCAATCAATAAATATAGCGACTGTACCAAAACTTAGCCGTTTTAGTATTTAGGGTTTCTCCTAGCTCAGGGTCAAACTAGGGTTTGACTTTCCTGGAGTTTCACCCAACCAAATTTCTTGATCCAGGTCTCTAAACTTTGGTTTTGATGAGGAGAATAACCCTATGCTGGTCTCACTAAAAAATTCATCTTCTATAGAAAGCCCTAATTTCCACATCGAAACTGAAAATGCTTGAAATCGAAT
>LPNX010957991.1:1803-160721 GCA_001517045.1 Pseudotsuga menziesii | reverse complement strand
CAACATGACTCAAATGCATAATAGAAACATCCCGGAACAAACATCGGGTTACAATACATGAAATACATAGAAGAATACATTCCGAAGTTACATATACATCAACACTTCCTTTGCGAAGGACAACTCTGAAGCACTTCCAATGCAGACATCGCACAAGGAGTATGGCCCAAATCCTCGACAACTGAATAATTCTGGGTGGCTCGGGAATTTGGATTATGCCCTGAACGCTTAAGGACTCCCTTAGGAATGCAAGGTGCAACCTCAGGTTTATCCATAGATTTCTCAATGCGCAAAGGAGACCCTGGTGGATCAGGCTCTTTTCCTGGGCTGGGTTGTGACGAACTATAATATTTCTCACAAGTCACAACTTTCGCAGCACGAACCATGTTAATGCACCCACGACCACTACCCTCTGGTGGATCATCATCACTAGACTGGTCATGGGACTTTGAGTTCATATTTTGATTATGCGGTAAAGGGTTAGTTAGCACAGCTGGGCCTTGTGCTAAGAATCTCGAAGCTTCTTCAATCTGAGGGCACAAGTAAGTGAGGTGATCGTCCTTACATAGATTTCAAGGGAACTTAACCTTACGTTTCACTTGCTTGTCCCCCCCAGCATTTCTACCATTGTTGTCATTATTGTTAGCATTCTCATTCTTATTCCCACCCTTTCGATTATTATTTTTACACTTTTTTCTATTTCGTCCGGGCTGCTTGTTACCCTTTTGGTCCGACAATTGCACAGAAAGTACATTCGCCGTTTGGGCGGGTTGAGATGAAGCTGTAGCTTGTCCCGAAGTAGATTGGTTGATTGACAATTTACTAGCTTGTTTTGCAACCGAATCTATAGGTTTCACACTTGCACAACCCACAATGCCATCGACATGTGGTCCAGGTTTGACTTTGGGATTGAAACTGGAATGAGGGGCATTGGGAATAATCTCATACAACAAACCGGACTGAGCATAGATCAAGTCCAGTTCCTGCACTCTAAAAATTGCTTGTTCCTCATTCTACACTCCGGATGTAGAAACATCCTTCGCTATATATGGAAATAATGACTTGAGGAACCACTCGACGAGGAATTCCAGTGGTATAAAAGCTTTAATTAATCTCTTCTATCTACACCACTCTTGAATATGATCAGAAATATGTGTGGCTTTATCTTGCCGAAATGTCGACAAGAGTTCAGTACCAGCGTCATAGCGCACTGGTAGCTGGAAGTGATTAAGAAAAGTCATCGCAAGGTCGTCGAACAAAGCGAAAGCTCCCTTAGGTAACTCTATATACCATTTCGCAGCAGGCCCTGTGAGGGTGCATTGAAATAGTCACAAACGGACTGAGTCCTGATGTAACAAATTGGAAGAGCACCAAAGGTGGAACGTAGTAATGTGTTCGCTCGGATCCTCTCCCGATTTGCCTTCGAACATAGGTATGTTCGAAGGAAGCCTGGTAGGGACAGCCGGCCAAGCTGGGTCATGACCCACAGGATCGTTCGTAAGTCTCGATAAGTCAGGAAGATTAAGCGACGCAAGGAAAGGGAGCCTATGATGATGAGGTCGATGGACCACTCCCTGGTTCATATAGGGTTTATTACCACCATGGCCTTGGCCATAGTGTCCTCCTCCTATTTGACCCATATAGGGTGGCGTGGAAGTACCATAGTATGGTGGACCTTGAATAGTAGGAGCTACAAAGCCATAATTAGGAGAGTAAGCAGGTTGTTGATACCCGCCTCCATAAGGTGAAGAAACCTGTCCATACTGCGTCCCATAATAAGGTCCATAGGTCATCGCATGCGATTCCCCATGAGACACTCCGTAGGTAGGAAGATACACTCTGGAAGTAGGGATATAAGCCCCAGAAGTAGCAATATGACCTCTAGAAGCATGAACATAGCCTCCCGACGCAATGGGAGGTATGTGAACTTGAGACACAATTGGTCTAGTAACCGCAGTACGGACCTGACTCGTAGCCATATACTTGCTTGAAGGACCATGTGAATAAGGTGGAGGATGTACATTTGAAGAACTAGGGACCAAGGACGAAGGATCCTGAGTAATAATATATGTATTACCGCCTATTGTCACTCGTCTCGGATCTGGTATCCTAATCGGATCACTAACCCTAGTCCTAGGAGGGAGATACGATGTAGCTTCCACCACTGGGACGGAAGGTGCAATGTGACTAGTGCTCCCAAACCTCTCCGCATGGTAAGGAATGAGAGTGCCCCCAGGCATAGTTTTAGGCTTGAAATTGGATTTGACATGAAATGTCAAATCATGTGTAGGAAAACTAGACATAGCATAATTACCGTAGCTAGTGTTGGCAGGTTCAAAATGAGTCTCGGCATCCTCCGGCATTCCATACCGGTAACACGTCAATGGGGAATCAGAACTGGAGTGATTAGGCCTATCGTGCAAGGGTCCTATCTCAGAAATCATAGGACCTAACTCAGCTAAGTCGGGTGAAGGATCATAAGTAGGAGTAAATTCCCCATCATCTACACGAATGGGAGGAGGCAATTCAGGAATATCCTCTAAACGGTCTCCCATAGTGTGCGAATCAATGTGTGACATAGTCCGCTTGGACTGTCTAGGTTTCTCTCCCAAAGGAGGAGGAGAAGTAGAAGATGGAAGTCCTGCTAAATGATCAGAATGGCGAGGAACCACACTCGAATCCACAATGACTCAAAAAATAGCAAAGAAACTCTATTTACGTAATCCCTAGGCCAACTATCATGCACAGAGCAATCACCAATAAAATCTAAAGCCAAATGCAAGCAAACAAGGGCTAGATAAGTGAGCTCCCGAATGAAGTAGGTATGTCTCGCCTAGGAGAGGCTTGAGACTCCCATACACAACAAGCGTAGGTATGTAACCAATTATTGTGGCCCTCAGCTTCAACACGTAAAGCGACTGTGCTGTCCGACCCCAACCTGGCCGGGACACCCACAAAATAACCCCTGCGAAGTACCCCCTCGAAATCCTAGGTAAGGCCACTAAGGTCACCTCAATATAATCAATGCTCAGGCGAACAGTCGCAGGTGGGATTAACCGTATGGGCAGGGTAGCAAAGGCCGAAACTCTCGAAAGAGCCCGTAGATATGAATATGATCCTGGAAATATCTCCAGTGCTACTCAGTTATGACTAGGGGTCATCCCAATCAATAACCGCTCACACTGCCTTGTGCTTAACTCCCTTTTGAGAGAAGGATCCTGAGAAACACTGGTTATACCAAGGATTTCACACACTCACCTGGACAGACACCTAGATGTTGTTGTTTAGTGATCTTGGAGAATTGACTTACAATGAACTATTCCAAGATCCTAAAACCTAAGCTTGTTGGTGCACCCTAGAAAAGAAAAGAGTGTAATTAATTTTATTTAGCGTTGATTTTAGTTGACTTTATTACTAAAAAAATGGATATGATCGTGCAACTAGTGGTGTTATGACGCAACAGGAAGTAAAATGCACACCTAACAATCAATGCAAATGCATTGTGTCCATGAAAACAGGGTATGCTACTACGTGAAATGCAAATTTTCCTATATGAAGTCCTAACTAGTACTCCAAAGCAAATCTATCTAGTGCAAGTACAATGCAAAGTGCAAAATGCAATGCATGATGATAAGCAAATGTTTTTGGATTTTTTGAAAATAAAAGAGATGTAAAAAGCAAAAGAATGATTCTACGACCCCTAGACTTTTCAAGCACACCCAAACAACACCCAAGCAAAGCACTAAGGTAAAATAACTCTAATGCACTAATCTCAAACAAAAAATAAAAAATGCCATGACAAGAACCTTCTTAAAAAAGAAAAATTAGCCTAAAAAAAACATTTCTGGTCAGAAACAGAGGTCAAAACAGACTCAGGCAGTGCCAAAGGAGACTCATCAAATATTAGAATTCACCCAGCAACCAATTATCTTCCCCAAAAAGTAAAAATCAAGGGCATACGCTACTGTAAATCAAAAACCTGTGTACAGGAAGAAAGGTGCATAAAATCAAGGCAAACAGACAGGCTGAGACAAACTTCACACCAATCAGATTCTACCAGGCATACATGCCCCCAGACCTGACATAGAAACAAGAGAGAAAGAGCAATCTAAATTCATTGAATGCCGAGAAAACAACCCCCAAAGGACAACTACTAGGAACTCCCCATGGGAGTCGCCAATTCTGTTACGGAGAGAAATTCCTATGGCTTGGAGTACCACAACAGACAGCTTGAATCCAAAAATAAATCCTTTCCAATATGCAATAGAAATTAAATGTCTAACACTAAAGGATCAGACCTCATACCTTATTCCAGACAGTTGAAGTAGATCCCCGTTGAGATTTCCAATCTTCAGCTTGAAATGATATATCACTTCCTCAACAACAAGTAAATAATACAAGCATTCTATATATCATGGTGTTAGATCTATTCTAGCATATATAATCAATAATGTAAAAGCATTTGACATAATCCCATGGATAAAATATTCATTCAAACAAACATTATTGGACAGGAAAAGATATTTATATTAATATAAATAAGAGATTACAAGATACAACCTCTGACGGCATGTTTGTGAACCAGAGAAACTGAATCCCCCACTTGGGCCTCCACCACTTCAATCCTCCATCTCTCAATAGCAAGCTCACAAGCAAAAGGCAAGCTTGGGAAGAACACAAAAGTGCTCCAAGGGACAAAGGGATGCAGACTCGAGCATAAGTTTCGGCAACAATGGACTATAGTTTCCTTGCTCTCAGTTCTCTCTTATGCCTTCAATGTACTAAGGGGTAACTTATATAGCTTTTCAAAGGGGTAATGAAAGGTCGAATCCGAGCGATCTTAAGGCATATGGAAGGCCAGGAGTCAAATGAGTCGGATCCATGTCAAGGAAAACGCCAAAAGGATTTGGATTATGCACACATCCCGATGTACATGGTTTTAGTGGTCAAACCTGCGTATGTATGCGCTTATAGGTTTAAAAGTCGCGTATAGCATTTTTCATATGTTTTTAGGGATGATTAAGGAAACATCAAAGGAAAAAAAGTGCTCCATAGGGTCTAAGGAGTCTGCAGTAGGATAGGGGAAGGCCATACAAAGTGTGATTCACCTAGAGTGGTGAAATATGCTATAACACTCATCCCAACAAAAGGTGGTGTCCTTCTTCAAAAGATGCATAAAGCCTCTAGTCAAATTGGCAAAATTGACAATGAATCTTCGTAAGAAGTTTTCCATGCCTTGCAAACATTGAATATGGTGAATGTTTTTAGGGGGAGACAACTGAAGTATTGCCTCGACCTTCAAAGGGTTGAATCTTATACCCTATTTAGAAACAATGAATCCTAATAAGCGACCACAATTCACACAAAAGATGCACTTGTGAGGATTTAACCTGACCAAATAATGGCGGCACCTTTCAAATGCTAATCTCAAATGATAGGAATGATGCATTATCATACGAGAATGAGCAGCAAGGTCATACAAAAATACTTCAATAATCGATTTGAGATCATGGAAGATCAAGGCCATAGCTCGCTAAAAAGTAGCTTCAGCGTTATTAAGGCCAAAAGGCATTTTTTGATATGCAAAGGTTCCCCAAGGACAAATAAATGTAGTCTTATGTTGGTCCTAAGGTTTAATTTGTATCTGATTGTATCCGAAAAAGCCGTCCATAAAGGAAAAAACTTCGCTACCCGCACACTCATCCAAAATATGATCAATAAATGGTGTGGGGAAATTGTCCTTAGGACAAGCACGATTCAAATCACAGAAATCAGTACATATGCAGATCGCTCCCTCCTTCTTATCCACCAGAATGGGGTTTGAAACCCACTCCGTTAAGGGAACGGGATAGATAAAACCAGCTTTTAACAGTTTCTCTATCTCTGCCTTAATCGCGGGTGCTTTCCTAGGATTCACTGCATGCAAGCGTTGTTGAAAAGGATTAGCATTGGGATAAGTCTTAATCTCTTGTTCAACAATGTGAGGGTCGATACCTGGCATTTCATCGTAAGACCAAGCAAAGATATCACAAAATTATTTAAACAGCTTGGTGTATTCTTGAATCTCAGCATGGGAACATTCTACCCCAATATAGACATTCTCTATCCTGCCAGTATCGCGAGAGATATTGATAGGAATCGTTGGAGATATATTTTCCATGTTCCCATTAGCCATTGGACTAGGAGAGCTTAATGGAACCATGGGACTACCAATTCTATAACTAAGAACCTCCCTAAATTCCTCATGTTCGAAGCGGTTAAGCTTGGGAAGAAAATAATATCTATGATGCAACTCTTCCCAAGGTGGCTCAACTCCTGACATGGCCTCAATAATCGCTTCGTTTGAAGGAAAAACACTATCAAGGCAGTCGTGTGCGTGAAAAGAGTGAACTACCCATGCAGGTAGCACATATGGGTCCTCCTCCTTTGTCTATGAAGAGGAAGGACTTGGCTCTGCATCACACTCAATATTAGCTTGATAAGCTACCATAGTTGTAGGCAACGGCACATCCATCACGATGGGCTCACTTGAAGTACTCGATGTAGGAAGAATCCAAGGATCTTCCATATGACTCGTGCAAAAAGGCATTGATCTCACAGATGTCAAAGCCTCACCGAAACTAGACCCTATCATAAGGATAGGTGCAGGACAACTAAAGCTTCCCATGAGCGATGGATACATGCCCACACCCACACTCCCAGTTGCCGGCTGAGAGTGCTCTCAAAACTCCCGAAGATGCGGTAACCGACAGATTCTTGAATGACGTTTGATTAATTGTAACTATATTCCCATTAAATGGAAAGCATACACCGTGAAATAGTGAAGATGCTATGACTTTCATATTATACATCCAATTCCTACCCAACAAGAGATTGTAGTCAAGGGGCGCATCAACCACCTCGACCTCTATCGCAATGGTCTTCCCTCCCAAATGGACCTTAAGGGAAGGAAGGATCCCGTGTGGCCTAAACGATCTCCCATCAAATGCAGTTAACATGGTAGTTGATTTAGACAACTCAAAGGAACCTAAACCCTTCCAACATGATAAAGACATCACAGAAGTAGCAACGCCTTCGTCAATCACAGTGCACTTGACGTTCATCTTAAGACATTCTACGTGAATCAAAAGAGACACATACTAAGGTAAGCGAGGTTGAAGTCCTGCGGTTTCAAATTTAATCATGGAGGAAGAATTATCATCATTCACACCAACGAAAGAAAGAAAATCCTTCCTTTGCGAAGGACAACTTTGAAGTACTTCTAGTGCAGACATCACACAAGGAGTGTGGCCCAAATCCTCGAAAATAGAATAGTTTTGGGCAGCTAGGGCATTAGGATTTTGCCCCAAATGCTTAAGGACTCCCTTAGGAATGCGAAGTGCAAATTCAGGTTTATCCACAGGTTTTTCAATACGCAAAGGAGCCCCTGGTGGATCAGGTTCCTTTCCTGGGTTGGGTTGTGATGAACCATAGTCCTTTGCATGGGTTACAACCTTCGCAGCCCGCACCATGTTAATGCCACCATGACCACTACCCTTTGGCGGATATTGATCACCACCAAATTGATCATGGGTCCTTGAGTTCATGTTTTGATTGTGGGGTAAAGGGTTAGTTAGCACAGCTGGGCCCTACGCTAAGAATCTCGAGGCTTCATTGATACGAGGGCACAAGTAAGTGAGGTGATATTCCTTACACAACTTGCAAGGAAATTTAACCTTACGCTTATATTACTTGTCCCCCCCAGCATTATGGGAATTATTGCCATTACTATTAGCATTTTCATTCCTATTCCCACCTTTACGATTGTTCTTACCCTTCTTTTTATTCTTTCTGGGGTGCTGGTTACCCTTCTGGTCCGACGATTGCACCGAAAGTAGATTGGTTACCCTATAGGTCAGTCAATTGTCAATCTTCCAATCTAATTTCACAATCGAATCCACAAGTTTAGCACTCGCACAACCAACAATGCCATCGGCATGTGGTCCAAGTTAAACTTTGGGGTCGAAACTAGAATGTGGAGCATTAGGAATGATCTCATACAACAAACCGAAACGAGCATAAACAAAATCCAGTTCCTGCACCCTAAAAATGGCTTGTTCCTAATTTTGCACTCCGGATGTAGAAACATCCTTCGCTATATAAGGCAATAATGACTTAAGGAACCATTCGAGGAGGAATTCCAGCGGTATAAAGGCTTTAATCAACCTCTTCTGTCTATGCCACTCTTGGATATGGTCCGATATATGTGTGGCTTTATCCTACCGAAATGTCGACAAGAGTTTCGTACCAATGTCATAATGCACTGGTAGCTAGAAGTGGTTAAGAAAATTCATTGCTAGGTCGAACAAAGCGAATGCCCCCTTAGGTAGCTCTATATACCATTTCACGGAAGGCCCTGTAAGGGTGTGTTGAAACAGCCTTAAACGGATCGAATCCTGGTGTAAGGAATTTGAAGAGCACCATAGGTGAAAGGTAGTAACAAGTTTGCTTGGATCCTCTCTCAGTTTTCCCTCAAATTTGGGTATGTCTGAGGGAAGCTTACTAGGGACAGCCGACCAAGCTGGGTCATGAGCTTCAAGATCGTTCGTTAATATCAACAAGTCAGGAAGATTTATCATTGCGAGGAAAGGGAGCCTAGGATGAGTAGGTCGATGGACCACTCCTTGATAGTTCTGATTCACATAGGTCTAATTACCATAACCACCATGGCTTTGACGATAGTGCCCTCCTCCCATTTGACCCGTATAGGGTGGCATGGAAGCACCATAGTGTGGTGTACCTTGACTATTCGGAGCTACAAAGCTGTAATTTGGAGAGTAAGTGGGTTGTTGATATCTGCACCCATAAGGTGAAGAACCCTGTCCATACTGCATCCCATAATAAGGTCCACAAGTCATCACATGAGATGTCCCACGAGACACTCCATAAGTAGGAATATACGGTCCGGAAGTAGGAATATACATTCCGGAAGTAGGAATATATGCTTCAGAAGTAGTAACATGACCTCTAGAAGTATGAACATGACCTGTCGAAACAATGGGTGGTACTTGAACCTGAGACACAATTGGTCGAGTAACAACAGTATGGACATGACTTGTAGGGACATTCTGGCTTGAAGGACCACGTGAATGAGGTGGAGGGTGAACATTCAAAGAACTTGGGATAGAGGACGAAGGGACCTGTGTAATTATGTACATGTTGTTCCCTATAGTCACTCATCTTGGATTTGGTATCCTAATAGGATCACTAGCCCTAGGCCTAGCAGGAATATGTGATGTAGCTTCCACCACCGGGATGAAAGGTGCAATGTGACTTGTGCTCCCAAACCTCTCCACATGGTAAGGAATGAGAGTGCCCCCAGGTGTAGTGTTAGGATCAAACTCAGACTTGACATGAAATGCCAAATCATGTGTGGGAAAACCAGACATACCATAACTACCATAACTAGTGCTTGCGGGTTCAAAATGAGTCTCATCATCTTCCGGCATTCTATACCGGCGATGCGTCAATGGGGGATCAATACTAGAGTAAGTAGGTCGATCATGAAAATTAATTATCTCAGAAATCATAGGACCTAACTCAGTCAAATCAGGTGAAGGATCATAGTTAGGAGTAAACTCCCCATCTTCCACTTGAATGGGAGAAGGTGGTTCAGGAATACCTTCAACATGGTCTCCCATCATGTGTGAATAAATGTGCGAAATAGTCCTCTTAGACTGTCTATCTCTCTCTCCCAAAGGAGGAGGATATGTAGAAGATGAAAGTCCTGCTAAACGATGAGAACAGCGAGGAGCCGCACCCGAATCCACAATGACTCAAAAAATATAAAAGACTTTCTAATTACGCAAACCCTAGGCAAGCTATCGTGCATAGAGCATACACCAATACAATCTAAAGCCAAACACAAGAAATAAAGGGTAGGATAAGTGAGCTCTTGAATGAAGTAGGTATGTCTCACCTAGGAGAGGCTTGAGACTCCCATACACAACAAGTGGAGGTACATAACCAATTATAGTGGCCCTCACCTTCAACGCATATGGCGACTGTGCTGTCCGACCCCAACTTTGCCATGACACCCACAGAATAACCCCTGCAGAGTACCCGCTTGATATCCTAGGTAATGCCACTAAGGTCACCTCAATATAATCAATGCTCAGGCAGATAGTCGTAGGCGGGATTGACCATATGGGCAGGGTAGAAAAGCCTGAAACTCTCGAAAGAGCCCCCAGATATGAATACAATCCTGGAAATATCTCTGGTGCTACTCAGTTATGACTAGAGGTCATCCCAATCAATAACCGCTCACACTGCCTCGTGCTTAACTCCCTTTTGAGAGGAGGATCATGAGAAACACTGGTTATACCAACGAATTTCACACACTCACCTGGATAGACACATACATGTTGTTGTTTAGTGGTCTTGGAGAATTTACTCACAATGAACTATTCCAAGACCCTAAAACCTAATCTTATTGGTGAACCCTATCAAATAAAAAAGTGTAGTTCATTTTAATTAAGTGTTGATTTTAATTGGCTTTATTACTCAAAAGAGGTATATGGCCATGCAACTAATGGCGTTATGACACAACATGAAGCAAAATTCACACCTAAAAATCAATGCAAATGCATTGTGTCCATGAAAAACAGGGTATGCTACTACGTGAAATGCACAATTTTCTTCGAATGATAAATGCAAGATTTCCTATATGAAATCCTGACTAATAGTTCAAATCAAATCTAGTGCAAGTACTATGCAAAATGCAATATGCAATGCATAATGATAATCAAATATTTTTGGATTTTTTGAAATAAAAATGAGATACTAAAGCAAAAGAATGGTTCTACAACCCCCAGACTCTGCAAGCACACTCAAGCAACACTGAAGCAAAGTTATAAGGTAAAATAAATCTAATGCACTAATCCCAAAACAAAAAATTGAAAATTCGATGACAAGAACATTCTTCAAAAAAGAAAATTTACCCTAAAAAAAACGTCTCTGGTTAGAAACAGAGGTGTATACAGACTCTAGAAGTATCAAAGGAGACTCAACAATTATCCAAATTCACCCAGCAACAATCAATCTTCCTCTAGAAGGAAAAACTAAGGGCATACGTGATTATTCATAGTAAACCCGCATGTGTACGCGGAAATAGTAGTGAAACCCACGTATATACATGACTGTGAGTTAAAAAATTGCGTACAAGAAGAAAGGTGCATAAAAATAAAGGCAAATAGACAAGCTAAGACAAAATTCACAACAATCAGACACTACCAAGCAAACATGCCCCCAAACCCTACACAGAAACTAGAGAAAAAAGAGCAATTCAAAGTCATTGAATGCCGATAGAAAACCCCCAAAGGAAAACTACTAGGAACTCCCCAGCGGAGTCGCCAATTCTGTTACAGAGAGAAATTCCTATGGCTTGGGGTACCACAACAGATAACTTGACTCCAGAAATCAATCCTTTCCAATATGCAAGAGAAATCAAATATCTAACACTAAAGGATCAGACCTCGTACGTTATTCTGGATGGTTGAAGTAGATCCCCATTGAGCTTTCCAACTTCAGCTTGAATTGATTAATCACTTCCTCAACAATAAGTAAACAAGACAAGCATACTATATATATTGGTGTTAGATATACTCTAGAATATATAATCAACAATGTATAAGCATTTGAAATCATCCATGGATAAAATATTCATTCAAACATACATTATTGGACAGGAAAAGATATTTCTATTAAAATCAGAGATTACAATGGATACAACCTCTGTCGGCACATCTACGAATCAGAGAAACTGAATCCCCCACTTGGGCCTCCACCACCTCAACCCTCCATCTCTCGATAGCAATCTCACAAGAAAAAGGAAAGATTGGGAAGAACACCAAAGCGCTCCAAGGGACAAAGGGATGCAGACTCAAGCACAAGTTTCAGCAACAATGGACTATAGTTTCTTTGCTCTCAATTCTCTTATGCCTTCAATGTATCCAAAGGGTTCCTTATATAGATTTTCAATGGGGTAATGAAAGGTCGAATCCGAGCGATGTCAAGGCATATGGAAGGCTGGGAGTCAAGTGAGTCGGATCCATCTCAAGGAAAACTCCAAAAGGATTTGGATTTTGTACACATCCCAATGTACGCAGTTTTAGGGGTCAAACCCATGTATATATGCGATCAGGTGTTTAAAAGTCGTGTATATCAATTTTCACATGTTTATAGGGATGGTCTAGGAAACATCAAAGGACAAAAAATGGTCCAAGGGGTCTAAGGAGTCTGTAGAGGGACAGGGGAAGGCCATATAAGTGTGATTCACCTGGTGTGGTAAAATCAACTATAACAACATCAATGGATTGAAGACTCCCAAGGAAATTTGGGATAAGCTTGCCTCCTTATTTGACAAGTAGGATGATCTGAGGGTCTATCATCTTGAGAATGAGTTGATTTCTCTTCATCCAACCAATTTTGAAACACTCAATGACTTCCTCACAAAATTCAAGAATCTAGTGTTCCAATTGAAGCTATGAGAGGTTGAGAAGGAGGATAATCAACTCATCCTTGCCATCCTCTCCAATCTTGGTGCAGACTTTTCAGTATTTGTATCAACATTTCAATCCATGAATTTCTCTGCTCCAAAGTGGAATATACCTACTCTTAACTCTTTCATTGAATTTCTCACTCAGGAGCATGACAAGTTGATCCAAATGGGGATCATTTGATCTTCCAGAGATCAAGAACTTGTTGCAGGAGGACCTAAGTTAGCGAATGACAAAGGAAATAAAAAAGATGAGTCTCCTGTGGAGAAAGATCATTCAAAAGAGCCTTCAGGTTTGAAGAGAAGAAAGAAGAATGGCAAAGGAAAGACACTCTAATCTACTGTGTAAGCAGATTTCATC
Organism: Pseudotsuga menziesii; assembly: GCA_001517045.1. Classification (NCBI taxonomy): domain Eukaryota; kingdom Viridiplantae; phylum Streptophyta; class Pinopsida; order Pinales; family Pinaceae; genus Pseudotsuga; species Pseudotsuga menziesii. The sequence continues at coordinate 147,825 of LPNX010957991.1, read as the reverse complement.
CAGAAATCACCTGTATGAGAAGAACAATAGATGATATGGCTTTTCTTCTGAAGAAGCATAACATTACTGTACCTTCTAGCACAACAAAGGCTGACCAAAAGGAACAAACTGAATAATATGAAGGGACATGCCATGCATTGAATGCTAGTTGCTACACAGCACATGCCTTCCTCATTGATTCTGGAGCTTCCAATCATATGGTTGCATCCAGATAATCATTCTCTTGCTTGTAGTATTTTGATGGTCCTAGTATTTATATGGGAAATAATAGTAAAGTTCAAGCCAAAGGGAAGGGATCTATCAAACTTGAACATGGAAAGTTAAAATATGTGCTTTATGTTCCGTCCCTAGCTACAAACCTGTTATCTGTATACCAGATGACTCATACTTTCTCTCCAAAGCAAGTCATATTTGGTCCTGACTCAATGGAGATCACAAATATCTCTACTGGGAACATCATAGCAAAGGGTGCTGCAAATCATGCATCCAAGGCATATGAGTTCTCACACTTGATGCCATTTTCAGAACTAGTGCACTATCAATAGCCACTTACCAGGGAAGGCAAAAACCTTTCATCTACATATTTTGCAGTTTCCACTAATATTGTAGATCCAGCTATATTTTTTTATGAGATTGAGATTTAGGGTGATTCAGATCTCAATCCAGTCCCTCCTTCCAAATTGGAAGCTAGGAAGATGACTGGAAATCCATCTGACACTCAAAAGGGAAATACCCTTGCGCTATGTCATGCAATCTTACCTCCTTCAGAGAGATGCAATAGAAACCCTGTAAGATTCTACATGGAAAGGGATCAATCTCACTACATTTAGAAGAATAGAGCTGATCATACACCTCTTCATCCAGCAAGAGACAAAGGTTACATTCCTCCTTCCTTCTATCATCATTTTGGGAGAATATGGAGAAGTCTACATGCCAGACCCCAAGATAACTATGCACAAAACATCATGCATGCTACTTCACTACATCATAGAGATTGCAGCAACACATTTTCAATTTTTTCAAACTTAAATCCTGATTCTATCTGCTTAGTTACAGGGGGGATTTTTTCCCATGTGTTTTTTTCCCTAGCTCCTTGTATTGAGCAATTAATTTACTTTACTTGATGTAATGGGTGACCTATGATCTTAGCTACTAGGACCCACAGATTGTCCGAGTTAGCATTCAGGGGGGTGTTAATATTATTAATCCTCCCTTGTCTAATTTGGTCATATGTCTAAATCAAGATTCATGTCTAAATCGGGAGTCCATCCAGTCTATTTTTAGTCACTAGCACCATTGGGTCCACTTGTACTAATTAGGGCACATGTTCCAGTTACCAATGTGCGGGGAACACTAATTGAGGCCTGCTGCCACTGATTGCACTTGCATGCATCAGTTTAGGAGCCTCCTGGATCAATCCCTACAATTTAGGAGCTACTAAGAGCATTGATACCAACCAAGGTCAGTTGAGTTGAGTTGGTGACTAGTCAAGCTCAGTTAGGAGTCAGTTGCATTCAGTTCTAGTCCTCTACATTCAGTTAGCACTAGGTTTGCATGGCTGCATGTAGGAGAGGCACATTCCTAACCTACCACAGTCAGTTAGTCTTATTTAACACTGAATTAGACACTTGAGTTGTGATTTAGAGCTCCGATGAACTCCGATAATGATTTAGACAAGGTCAGTTAACCATTTAGTCCTCCGATAATGATTTAGACAAGGTCAGTTAACCATTCAGTCAAGTAGAGTCTAATCAATTCAAATTTCCTCACATAGATTCGAATTGATTATGGCTATTTAGCCATTGTACTTCATTGCAATTATTATCTAATTACTTTTGATTAATGAAAGCATTCATAGTTGCAAGTATTTTTTTCATTGTTTCATTCTTCAATTGCTGAGTAAATTGTGTGATCTATTTTGTGAGTTGTGTGTTCATCCATAGATCTATGTGCTCAATTGAATAATAACCAACCATCCGCCCTTTTTTTCTCTCACACATATCCACACACCCTCTCTCCATCTCTCATTATCTAACCATCGTTATTTCTCTCCTTCATTATCCCTCTGCATATATAACAATCCCTCAACCCTCTCTCTCACCCCTTTCCCTCCCTCTCTTCCTCTCTCCCCTTCCCTCCCTCTCTTCCTCTCTTCCCTCTCTTTCCTTATCTCACCACTCCCCCCTCAAACAAAATTACACATCTCTTGGTCTTAGAACACACACCCCCTCTCCCTCTATAGTCAACCTTCCCCCTTTGTCTCTCTCAAACACATCTACACACTCTCTCTCCATCTCTATCTATCTCTCTCTCTCACACACAATCCCTCATCTCTATCCCTTGGTGTAACTATCCTTAAGTTCACTAAATTCCTCCCGTCTCACTATTATTATCCCACACTCTCACCCTCTAACCATCCCTCCATCCATCATTGTCTATCCCTCCATCTCTCTCTCTCTCTATGAATCTCCCCCTTCTCAATATTTTTCCACCCCTCCCATTTGTCTCTCTCACTCACTCACTCTATACCTATATCTATACAACCATTCCATCCATCCCTCTCCTCCCTCTCACTATTTAACCACCCCCCCATTTGTCCCTCCTTTCATTATGCTATATATTTTCTCCATCCATTATCCTATATATTTGTTGCACCCAATCATCCCTCCCTCCTATATATATCCCTCTACCATATCCCCTATATCTCTTACCCCCCCCATCCCTCCCTCCCTCCCACTTATATTTTTCCTCCCTTCATTCTCCCTTTCATATCTCTCTCCTACCCATCCCTCCCTTCCCCTTATATTTATCCTCCCTTCCTCCCCCCCATATTTGTCCCCTGCCCATCCCTCCCTCCCTCCCACTTATATTTTTCCTCCCTTCATTCTCCCTTTCATATCTCTCTCCTACCCATCCCTCCCTTCCCCTTATATTTATCCTCCCTTCCTCCCCCCCATATTTGTCCCCTGCCCATCCCTCCCTCCCTCCCACTTATATTTTTCCTCCCTTCATTCTCCCTTTCATATCTCTCTCCTACCCATCCCTCCCTTCCCCTTATATTTCTCCTCCCTTCATCCCCCCCATATTTCTCCCCTACCCATCCGTCCCTCCCATGATTCCCTCTACACCTTTCTCTCCCTCCTTTGACTACCCTCCCTCTTTTAGCTTAATCAATGATAACTTCTCCTATGTCATATGCACTACATCGCATATGCAATATATCACATAGGCGATATATCACATATGCAATATATCACGTAGGCGATATATCACATATGCGATATATGGCATATGCGATATATCGAATATGCGATATGATAATCATGTTTTACATATCGACCGTTAGGGGTAAACCATTGTAACCATAACACGTGTGATATAACACAAATGTATTAAAATGAACATCCATTATATCACATATGAAATATCTTTTTTTATAAAAATGTTGGGTTACGGGTCATGGGCCAGTTTTACTGTAGAAAAATATAGAATTACTCTAAACCCGCGCATAGAGAACTGTTCAACCTATCATTGCATCATTTATTACACAAATCCATAGGTATTTCACATGTTTGGGTGGATTTCAATGGGAATGTACGTAATAGAGGCTGAAAATCAGCAAGGAAGGTGCTTACACCGGAAGAACCTAAAAAAAAAGAGGGAAGAATTAAGAAATTGTATGCATTCTATCGATGACCGAATACCTCCCTTCCCACACAATAGGTGAAGCAGAACAATTCAATAGAAAATATAATGTTGGATACCCTAGAAGAGGAGTCAAAGCAGAGGAATTTGATAGTGGACAATACCACTCATTCTCCAGTGACCCACATTTAAGTATCAAGTTCATTATATGGAACACTACACTTTGCATCAAATACTTCTGCCTCGACATATCGGGAAAAGAAAATATACCTGACATAGAATTTGAGGAGGATAATGCAATGTTAATGGAAGCTGGTTATGGGGATGATGAAAATATTGGTGCATTATTAAGCGGACAATTTTGTGAAGAGTTCAATCATTATGTTCCCAACAATGAAAATGTGTCTCCGCAACAACCATGCGAGGTGGTTCAATCTCCTAATCGAATTTGTCATCTTGTAGTGGATGTAAACGTCACTCCAACATTTCAAATGGAAAAAAATCTCGCATCAATGCGAAATAGAACTCCTACATGCATACAAGTGGACGAGAGTGAATTGAATTTCATGGAAGGTAAGGTTCCTAAACGCACTATCCTTCGTCGTTGTTCTTAAATAATGAAACAATATTTTGATAAAAAATATGAAGCTGGTAAATGTCAATTTTTTATAGCTTTGATTAAATCTAGGAGTATGGCAATTGTTAGAAGAAATTTAGGCATAAGAAAATTGAAGAATATCAAATCAAGTAATCACATTGTTAAATCTCTTGTTGTTGTATTCATATCGATTGGTAAAAAACTCGTTCACAGGACTGTAATGTTCCTCGTCATGTCTTGGATGAATCAATTGTAAGCAAATCGAAAAGACTACTCTGTTTACTTAAATGCACATCACAATTTGTGCCTTTACATCCAAATACACTTAAAATTATTCAGTAAGAAGAGAGAGCCTTGATGTAGAGGGACAAATGGAAAAATTATGGGAATTTAGTGGTAGGTTTCCTCGTAAAGACATGAAGTTAGTCAAATCAGTGAAGGGACTAGTGCACACATTTTGGCATGATAAAACTAGGCCTTCTTCTAACACAAAGGATATGTTAAAACGCTATAGGGGTTCTATGAATAATGAACCACGTGTTAAACATTAACTTCATATGACATAAAATCAATTGTTTGAGATGTTCAAAATTTCCCATGTAGAGTTGAGGCTCGAGAAAATATCTTTTGAAAAATTTAAGCCTTGGTATGTTAGAATCAATACCATCTAGAACACTAGTTGTTGTAGGTACCACATAGAGTTTGATATATATTATCATACATTTGCACATATACGTCGTTTTTTCCATCCTAACCATGTGCAAAAATTCTCAAGTATAGTATCACCAATGTCATCTAGAGATTTCATCCATAGCATAATATTTCGGAGGCAAGATGGGAAGACATATTACTTAGCACAACGTGTAGAGTGTTCTTGCAACAAATGTGGTGGGCTATCGTTATGGTATGATTGCATCCATGAGAGTGAAGATCAACCATTCAAGAATACAATTGTTGATAAGGAGAACTATCAATATGAGACATATCATATACATGATGGGAAAGAAAGTAGGAAGATTAAATTGGTGACTTCATAGGTGACAATGTACATGAATAATACTCATTTAAATGACTATATTGTTTATGTTGTTTTATAACATTGTTTATTTTGCTTCCTACCAGGTGCAAGTATGTGAATTTATTTCAAAGTTCCATGGAAATATCCAACAGTACATTGAACATGTTGATATGGGATAGTGGCAATGTCACATCCCCAACCCTCTACTCCGGAGAGGACACGACTAACATCTATCAACTTGGGCAATCTAATCCCCATGAATATATATATATATATATATATATATATATAGATAGATAGATAGATAGATAGATAGATAGATAGATAGATAGATAGATAGATAGATGCATTGAACTTAAATCATACAAAGATGCATAAATTATTAACATATAGTGGAAGCAAAATCATTCATTCAAGCATTCATCAAGTTCATAGTAATTCATAAGACAACTACAATTGCAGAAAATAAAATATAAAAGAATACTTATCTTTGAAAGAATCTTGTCTTGCAACCAGCTATGTAGCTGCAACGTTCCACCCAACCATAGGCTAGTGTGCTCTTTAATCTCTCGGCAACACTGCCACCCCCGAGCTGGGCATTATTTTCCCAAGGAATAAGGAACACTAGTAGACTTCACCCATAACCAAGGATACAATAAAACTTAGTCAAGCCAACAAAGTTGGGTTTATCAGACTTACACCGGTAGTGGTTTACACTTAGCAAAATTCACATGAGACACAACCAAGCCAATAGATGGGTTTATCAGGCTACCATCCAAGCCATCCTTTCAGTTGGGTTTATCAGGTTGTCAAGGAGGTGGAAATATTGACTGCTAAGCCAATGAGCTCAACACCAGATCTATGAACACCCACACTAGATCTAGCCTGAATTCTAAATGATTACACACCCAACACAAGGAAGGATTCCCTTCTCTGCTACACAGTCCCTCATGCCATGTCTTCCCTTCCAGTGCTATTTAGGGTATGCAAAGAAGAAAACCAACCTTCTAGATTGGTCTGTGAGGTTCTTTCACACACTAGGTTTATCAAGCAAGTCTAGACTCTATTTCCATTCCTACAATCAATGTAGATTCCAAAGCAAGGACGTGCACACAATAATATCAGTACCAAAATTAACAAAATGTAACAGATGTCAGGGATTACATACACACATAGCAATCAAGAATTTCTAAACATTACCAGTGCCAAAATGACTGCTGCAAAATACCAAAACGAAAAAGGTGCTGGTTATTCAAATTCAAAGACACCAAAATCGGATTCAACGAAATCGTGCTCAGGAAAACAACTAGACAACTGGAGAAAATGTGAAAGGAAACAAATTGTTGAACAAGGGAAAATCATCAAAAAAAACCAAAAACGCAGAACAGGAGAAAATCCCCAAGGGTCTAGACTCAGAATTGTTTTTGCTTGCTTGTTGCTGCGTCAATTCCCAATTGGGTTTCCAAAAAATTTTTTCCCTTTCAAATCATGAGGGAAGGTGAAGTGCTGTTGCATGAGGGAAAAATGGACGTTTTCTTCAAGAAAATTAAAAAAACATTTTTCTAGAAATGGTGCTTTGCCAATTTAAAATTTCTTCCCACTCTTCCAATCCCCCACTCCCTTATCCTTAGGAAAAATCATGCCCCCATCTCATTTAGTTGCGTTGACATAGCCAGCTGTAGGCTTTTAATTAAAATTGCAATTTTAACATGATGTCCAGTTTTTTAATGTTCAGCCAGCATAAAAAATTACCATCGGCCCAACCTTAATTGCCGAAAAATAAATACTAAATCGATGGTGGGGATTTTTTCTTGAGCTCCACACCATGATTATTCACATTATTTATTTAAATGCAAATGAGGTCAAAACTGGGGTGTTACAGGCAAGATGAGCAATTCACAATATGCCGAGACACCTTCCATCTTGGAAAAATACTATCAGTGGTTGAGTTTGCAGAAAATTATACCCTACAACCACAAAATGAAATACAAAGTCAGTACTATCACTCATAGCAGGTGAGAATAATGGTCCATATCACTCATCGAAGAGAAATGTGTGATATTGAAAGAAAGTCACTTCTGCATAAATGACGACCGGACCCATGACATCCATTACGTGCAACATTGATTTAAATTGTTTTATGATCATGTGATATCCATGGATATATCGTTTTGCCATCATTTGATTTGGTTAGATGGTTTTGTTGGACATTTAAAAAATGCACAAGTATTTCAATGGTTGTGTTTATTGCACATAAAATACAAGGTGCAACATGTTACCACCTAAGTTGTACTTAGTGGTTTTTTATCAAGTGAGCCTCGTGAACCAGACAAGGATAACTTGTTTGGACTTAAGAAGACCTTTGGAAGTACTTTTGGGAAGTGCTTGTTGTACTATATCACATGTTCATACCCCATGGGGGAATTGCAACAAATGTTCTAGCATGATAGTGTCTATAAAATACTTGATCTCTTAGACTTTATTTGTCAATCCATTCAGCCCAGGGTGTTTTTTCCCTTGGTTATTATTGGTTGTTGAATAAACGACTGATAATTTCTGAGTTTTTCACTCCATACCTCCAAATTGGGGTGGTTGGCTTGGAATTTAGGCATATTGAGGTTATTAGAGTCTATGTGTCAATGTATAAACATGTTAGATATCATGGTCGAGTCATATGAACATGTCTAAGTCCCCCTAGGTTTTTTCAATTTTTCAAATTTTTAGTTTTTTCAGTGTTTTTTATTAAAATTTTATTTTTCCAAAACTTAGGCTATTTTTTAATAGTTTAATTGGAAAAATTGATTTTGTAATAAAAGTGCCCCAAATAATCAGTTTCAGTCATGTAGGTGCTCATTTTCAAGCTAAGAGCACCATGTAAACCCATGGACCCACTATTTCCTAGTTTTGAGTGATTTTCCATCACTTAGGTCAGAAAGCCCCAAAAAATCAATTATTGATTATTTTAATTAATAAATTGATGAATAATGGAGCAAATCCAAAATCCTATATCAGTGGATTCTTAACCGATTTGATTGAAATCAGTCAGATCTGAACCAGATTGACTAGATCTGACAAATCCTTGACTGAAGGAGGTGATATGGACAGATCCAGAGTTGAAATTTAGCATCCTTTATGGGGAATTTCACCCTCCCTCTCTCCTCCACATGTTTGGGCTCATTTGGATGAGTTTTGGTGGATGCTTCAGTCAACAAGTTGAGGTGTCAGTCAGATCAACCTCCCGATTGACAGTTGCACTCAATGAGACTCAGATCTGGCTCAACTAGACACAAATCAGGCAATGATGGACTCTCCTTCAGCTACAGTGGTCTATCTCCTTGGGATTTGTACCCCCTTGGGCTTGATCTCCTTTTTTTGTATAAATAAAGCTCAGGATGCCTCTTCCAAGCTAGTTAGAGTTGGATTGAAGGGATTTCTATTGTAATACTATTGTAATCTTTTGATTGTTGGAATAAAGAAGCTTTGTAGGCCAAATGGTGTAATGCTGTCATGTGTGTGGATTAAGCATTGTCTTAAGGCTATTGATGTTGCCGACTTTTCTCTCAATTTCTGGATTTGAACCCTGTCTGGCTTGAAAGATTCAATTGAATAAATAGGAGTATATTTGGGCAAGTAAGGTTACTTGTTTTTCTTATATCTCATAGCATATATGTTAGAAGATCTAGATTATACATGTTTAATAAGTTTATTTGCATGTAATTCTTGTCTCTTTTTCATATATATATCCAGATCTCATGAGGTTTCGTGCAGGATTGTGTGTTTAGATTTCAGGTAGCAAGGATTGGATGAGCTATGGATCTAGTTTTACTCCACTGTATATCCAAAATCTTTGTCAAGACATTGCCCCTCTGTATTCCACTAACAAGTTTCCATTGCAGATCCATCCAACAACAGGCCTTTCCCCTTCTCTTCCTCCTTTCTTTTAAAATCAATCTTCTGTTTACCTGTCTCTCCCTCTTATGATCAGATCTAGTTCCAAGAATTGAATATATATTGTTAGATCTATTTTATAAGAGTTTTGCTGCTTAGATCTATAATTTCATAAAGAATATCAGTTCATAAAGATAGATCTAGGTGTAGGAAATTCCCTTTTTGCAAGTAGCTAAAGCATAGATCTAAAGCTTGCTCATAAGGTAGCTTCCTTTTTTGTTCTTAAAAGATTTAAATTCTGCAATAAAAGTGCACATCTCATTGGCTGCCCAAACAGCAAGCCAAGATCCCAAGGAAAGCTTTCTTTTCTTGGTTCCTTTTTGCAGGAATTAGATTACCCTTGTTTAACAATTTTTACTTAGTTTTTTTTTGGTAATTAGCGTGGTGACCCAAAACACTTTTAAAGTGTGTTTGGGCACATTTTATTTTAATTTATTGCTGTATTTTAGCATTTCTAACATAAAAGAGGAGGATAATTTTCCAAATTTCCGACTCTTGGACCAACTAGAGCTTCTCGGAAGCTTCCCCCACCGTTGTGTTTTAATTCAAGCTTGTTACAAGCTTGTTGTAAGCCTTTGGATCCCAGATAACAAGGACCAAAGTGCGTCAATTTCAATTTGGTGATATTGTAATCACTGTTAATAAAAAGAGGAGGTCCTTTCGAATATCCTCTTTCGAGCCTATTCACCATCCCCCCTGGGGGGATTTGTGTCAGTGTCAATTATTTACTTTTTGTTCGTGTCTTTTCAATCTAGAATAGTTATAATATGTAGGGTAGTATACTTTGATTTATTATCATTTCCATATTCTATATTTGATATTTCAAAGTAATCTTAATACTTACCCCACGACTTCCGGATTGACCCTAAAGGGGAAAGAGATGCGTGGTAGGACTAATTAGAAAACCAGAATTGTGTATCTGTGTTTTCCTTTTCATCAATCACTTCATCAGCTATTGTAAAATTAACCCCTCCCTCATTCATTGATCGAGATCCAATTGGATCGAAAGAGGTTCATGGAGGGTTTTCTTTTTAACAAGAACACCCATCTCAAAATTTACTAAAATTGACAAGACTCCTGTGTGTATGCTTTGCACTTGGCTGTGGTTTGTCTAATCAGTCAAGCTGTATCAAAAGCACTTGAGTGACTAGAATAATTAGGATTCACTTTCACAAATTGACAAACCATTAGGTGAAAATCCAACACCTAGATCAAACCATTACGGTGGCAAAATACCCAAAGGAAGCGGGAACTCCTGAAAAGTGACCTCGGGGTGCCGATCTCTGTCACACCCTAACGGGTGCGTTATGAACAATAGCCCCAGAGACTCCATTCAGCCTACATATTCCTTGCGGGTATCCGTGACGATTTAGTTTTGGACATACTCCAAGTACTCTCGTGTATATCTGGAGTCCCCCCCCGCCCCCTCGCCTAATTTTAATCAACTCATATTTCACATTAACTTCAAACGTACCAAGAGGCAATCACAAAAGTTTCATTCCAATCACATGCAAGTACATTGATTATCTTTTGACTCCATTTTAAGGAACTGGTTATTTTCTTGCTATATATATATTATGTCTCAGCATTGTGCTTTTGTGCGCTCATTTTGTATCTTGTCATCTATGGTTGTTTATGGTTAAATTTCAAACTCCTAAGTAACTCATTCAATTTAACATCACCATACTAAATAATTTTTCCTTAGTAACTTAATAGGGTCTACCCCCCTTGGCTTCGTTAGGAGTTGAGCCTAAACGGAGGAGTTAAGAACAAGGTGACAGCCTTGACTCAAGACTTGCCCCCAAGGACACACTGAGTGGCTTGAATATTTCTGCCATGTGACCCAGCTGTGTGAAAGGCGGCAACACCTTTTTGGTGCCGTTGCTGCGGATAAATATTTTTATTCCCGAGTACGAATTTTGTTTTCTTCCTTTTTTTTTTTGCTTTGTTTGATGAATGCATAGAGTAGATCTTTAATTTTCATCTGGTGACTCCATTGACTTTTTTCCAGTTTTTATTTTTATAAAGAAAAGAAAAACTTAATTTTTGTGAAAAGATTTATAAATGCTTATTTTTCTTTTTCACATGGCGACTCCATCGAAGGGATAAAACCCTGCTATCTCATAAACTTGTGAAGTTTTGTTGTGTGTAGATGAGCCCATGCAACATGTTAAAACCTTTAAATCTCATCACTTGACAGCTCCACCTTTTCAGTACAAGGTTTAATCATTATATCAAATGCATACTATTAATTTTTTATATGGATGAATTAAAGGAGAAATATGGTGCCTAGTTAACCGTAATGTTTCAGCCTATCAATTTCTCAAACATCCCGGGTTTTCCTAACTGTTGTAATGGTTTGGGGGATGCATATAACTGGATTTCGACATTTCATGGAAATTATGGTGATTCAGCCATCTAGCATGTCAAATCTTTCCTTCAGTTGATTGCTGACTCCAATATTCTTCATGAAGACAATATGATGGAAATGTTTGCTAGTACTTTTTGGGGTGAGGCCTGTTGTTGGTTCTATTAGGGCCTTCCTAATAAATGTATAACTTCTTTTCAAAGCTTCCTTTGGATGTTTTTAGAGCAGTGGCATGATGGTAGGGGTAGTATGAATGGTTTAAAAAAGTTCCTTGAAAAGATCTGTACCTTCTACCTATTTGGGACAGAGTATCACACAGAAATATATGATGGACCTTTTGCCATGATACAAAGTATTGAAGACTTGGAATCACTTCTTGAACATTTAAGTGAAGAGGAGGTTCATGATACTCCCATCAAAGAGTTTCCTCCGATAGTTATTTGAGAAAGGAAGTAAGTAAGTAGATTATTAAAGAATATGAGGTATCTCCCAATACACAGCAAGATTCTGAGGAAGGGAAAATCCAAGATGATCTTATTGAAGAGCTTCAGGAGGAGCCCATGATGGAACACATTGTTGAAGACTCTCTTCATGTGACCATAGCTGAAGACATTGAATATTTGGTGTATTCTCAAGTGTGTTGCAATGCTGATATCTTTCTAGAAATCCCTCTAGAGAAATCCACTGAGCAACACATACCAAGTGATCCCATTGAATATGTCCAAAAGGTTTCTTTGATTGAAGATCCTTTTCATGATATCATAACAAAATCCTGTAAAGAAACTTATGATAAGATCAGTATGGTGTGTGGTGACACTAGACCTTGTTCTTCACATGTTGATGAAGGTTTGGAAAGTTTATTGCCTTGTAACATTTTATCTGAAGAAGATTGTTATGAATACAAGGAAGACATGGATAGGAAGGAGCATGATGCCATGGATGAAAAGTCCCCCACATATGACATGGATGGGAGTGATGACTATTGGAATTTCATAGATAATCCAACTTGCAAAAATCTTATGGAGAATCCCATCCATGATATGTCCAACAATGGGAGTGTCTATTCAAAAATTTGTGGAAGTCCAATCTACGATACGTCCATAGAGGGGAGCACAGATCTGGATGCTTGGGAAAACCTTAGCATGGAAGAGGAGCATTAATAATTTTCACGTGATCATTCAGAGTGATACCATGCAGAGCTGCACAATGGTATCACTAATGAAGACATTGAGAAACAGTATTGTGAAAATTCAGATGTGATGCAGTCAGTGGAATATCAGTCTCAGCCATATTTTTCACATATAGAGGTTCCTTATGATTTGGAGCTAGTTGGGGCTTGTGCAACAAGTTATCATTTGATAAGCCCCAGTGATCAGTATGATGATGTAGTCAGTTTGCCGCATCATTATGATTGGTATATCAGTCCTATCCAGTCATTGATAGAATCAACATGCATGAGCACATACAAGTTGGGGAAGAATTTTTATGACATTATTCATGCCTATGATCTCCCATCCATCCCGCCCATTCTGAATCATCACACAAGTTTGCAATTTCTGAATAAGGTATACTTACTTTGGCTGGTAACCAAAGACAAGGATTTTTTTTTATTTTAATAAAATGCTTAGGTGGTTACATTGGATTTCTTATTACACTTAACCCTTTTTATATCATGCTTAGAGTAGGAAAATAAGCTCCTTGAAAGAGAGCATTTACTTTCTGCATTTCTATTTTATACTTAGCTATAATAAAAATTTGCTTCTTTTAGTTAGTTACATTTATTTTGTTTAAATAAATCAGCTTGATGATTCATTTGGTTTTTTATAAAACTTGTGCCACTAAGTTTTTTCTTGTCAAGTTGAGATGTTTTTACATGGTATATAAACTAGAGATTCTGGTCTTCTCGTATCCTCTCCTTTCCTTAAAGACTAGATCGAGCACACGTCCCACAGTTGGAACCATAATGTTACCACCTAAGTTGTACTTAGTGTTTTTTATCAAGTGAGCCTGGTGAGCCGGACAAGGATAACTTGTTCGGACTTAAGAAGACCTTTGGAAGTACTTCTGGGAAGTTCTTGTTGTACTATATCACATGTTCATACCCCATGGGGGAATTGTAATAAATTTTATAGCATGATAGTGTCTATAAAAGACTTGGTCTCTTAGACTTTATTTGTCAATCCGATTAACCTAGGGTGTTTTTTCCTTTGGGTATTATTGATTGTTGAAAAAACGACTAATAATTTCTGATTTTTTCACTCCAGACCTCCAAAGTTGGGGTGGTTGGCTTGGAATTGAGGCCTATTGAGGTTATTAGAGTCTATGTGTCAATGTGAAAACATGCTAGACATCATGGTCGAGTCATATGAACATGTCTAAGTCCCCTAGGTCTTTTCAATTTTTCAAATTTTTAGTCTTTTCAGTGTTTTTTATTAAAATTTAAAATTTTCAAAACTTAGGCTATTTTTTAATAGTTTAATTGGAAAAATTGATTTTGTAATAAAAGTGGGCCAAATAATCAGTTTCAGTCATGTAGGTGCTCATTTTCAAGCTAAGAGCACCATGTAAACCCATGGACCCGCTATTTCCTAGTTTTGAGTGATTTTCCATCACTCAGGTCAGAAAGCCCCAAAAAATCAATTATTGATTATTTTAATTAATAAATTGATGAATAATGGAGCAAATCCAAAATCCTAGATCAGTGGATTCTCAACCGATTTGATTGAAATCAGTCAAATCTGAACTGGATTGACTGGATCTGACAAATCCTTGACTGAAGGAGGTGATCTGGACAGAGCCAGAGTTAAACTTCAGCATACTTTATGGGGAATTTCGCCCTCCCTCTCTCCTCCACATGTTTGGGCTCATCTGGATGAGTTTTGGTGGATGCTTCAGTCAACAAGTTGAGGTGTCATTCAGATCAGCCTCCCGATTGATAGTTGCACTCAGTGAGACTCAGATCTGGCTCAGCTAGACACGGACTAGGAAATGATGGACTCTCCTTTAGCTACAATGGTCTATCTCCTTAGGATTTGCAACCCTAGGTTGGATATCCCTTTTTTGTATAGATAAAGCTCAGGCTGCCTCTTCCAAGCTAGTTAGAGTTGGATTAAAGGGATTGCTATGGTAATACTGTTGTAATCTTTTGATTTTTGGAATAAAGAAGATTTGGAGGCCAAATGGTGTAATGCTCTCATGTGTGTGGATTAACCATTGTCTTACGGCTATTGATGTTGCCGGATTTTCTCTCAATTTTTGCATCTGAACCCTGTCTGGTTTGAACAACTCAGCTGAATAAATAGGAGTATAGTTGGGTAAGTAAGGTTACTTATTTTTCTTATATCTCATAGCATATATGTTATAAGATCTAGATTATACATGTTTAATAAGTTTATTTGCATGTAATTCTTGTCTCTTTTTCATATATATATCCAGATCTCATGAGGTTTCGTGCAGGATTGTGTGTTTGGCTTTCAGGTAGCAAGGATTGGATGAGTTGTGGATCTAGTTTGACTCCACTGTACATCCAAAATATTTGTGAAGACATTGACCCTCTGTATTCCACTAACAAGTTTCCATTGCAGATCCATCCAACAACAGGCCTTTCCCCTTCTCTTCCTCCTTTCTTTTAAAATCAATCTTCCGGTTACCTGTCTCTCCCTCTTATGATCAGATCTAGTTCCAAAAATTAAATATATATTGTTAGATCTATTTTATAATATTTTTTCTGCTTAGATCTATAATTTCATAAAGAATATTAGTTCATAAAGATAGATCTAGGTGTAGGAAATTCTTTTTTTGCAAGTAGCTAAAGCATACATCTAAAGCTTGCTCATAAGGTAGCTTCCTTTTTTGTTCTTCAAAGATTTAAATTCTGTAATAAAAGTGCACATCTCATTGGCTGCCCAAACAAAAAGCCAATATCCCAAGGAAATCTTTCTTTCCTTGGTTCCTTTCTGTAGAAATTAGATTACCACTGTTTAACAATTTTTTTTTTTTGGTAATTAGCGTGGTGACCCAAAACACTTTTAAAGTGTGTTTGGGCACATTTGATTTTAATTTATTGCTGTTTTTTATCAGGTCTAACATAAAAGATAAGGATACTTTGCCAAATTTCTGAGTCTTGGACCAACCAAAGCTTCCTGGAAGCTTCCCCCACCGCTGTGTTTTAATTCAAGCTTGTTACAAGCTTGTTGTAAGCCTTTGGATCCCAGATAAAAAGGACCAAAGTGAATCAATTTCAATTTTATGATATTGTAATCACTGCTAATAAAAAGAGGAGGTCCTTTCGAATAGGCTCTTTCAAGCCTATTCACCATCCCCCCCTGGGGGGATTTGCGTCGGTGTCAATTTTTTACTCTTTTTTCATCTCTTTTCAATCTAGCATAGTTCTAATCTGCAGGGTAGTATAATTTGATTTATTATCATTTCCATATTCCATATTTTATATTTCAAAGTAATCTTAATACTTACCCCATGACTTCCTGATTGACCCGAAAGGGGAAAGAGATGCGTGGTAGGACTAATTAGAAAACCGGAATTGTGTATCTGTGTTTTCCTTTTCATCAATTGTTTCGTCATCTATTATAAAATTAACCTCTCCCCCATTCCTTGATTGAGATCCACTTGGATTGAAAGAGGTTCCTGGAGGGTTTTCTTTTTAACAAGAACACCCATCTCAAAATTTACTAAAATTGACAAGACTCCGGTGTGTATGCTCTGCACTTGGCTGCGGTTCGTCTGATCAGTCAAGCTATATCAAAATCACTTGAGTGATTAGAATAATTAGGATTCACTCTCCCAAATTGAAAAACCATCAGGTGAAAATCCAACACCTAGATCAAACAATTACAGTGGAAAAATTTCTAAAGGAAGCGGGAACTCCTGAAAAGTGGCCTCGGGGCGCCGATCTCTGTCACACCCTAACAAGTGCGTTATGAAGAATAGCCCTAGAGACTCCATTCAGCCCACATATTCCTTGCGAGTAGCCATGATGGTTTAGTGTTGGACATACTCCAAGTACTCTCGGGTATATCTAGAGTCCCCTCCCCCTTCACCTAATTTTAATCAACTCATATTTCACATTAACTTAAAACATACCAAGAGGCAATCACAAAAATTTCACTCCAAGCACATGCAAGTACATTGATTATCTTTTGACTCCATTTTAAGGCACTGGTTATTTTCTTGCTATATATATATATTGTGTCTCAGCATTGTTCTTTCGTGCGCTCATTTTGTATCTTGTCATCTATGGTTGTTTATGGTTAAATTTCAAACTCCTAATTAACTCATTCAATTTAACATCACCATACTAAATAATTTTTCCTTAGTAACTTAATAGGGTCTACCCCCCTTGGCTTCATTAGGAGTTGAGCCTAAATGGAGGAGTCAAGAACAAGGTGACAGCCTCGACTCGAGACTTGCCCCCAAGGACACACCGAGTGGCTTGAATATTTCTGCCATGTGACCCAGGTGTGTGAAAGGAGACAACACAACAAATATGGAACTACTTTGAAATTGGTCATGGAAAAGGAGATGGCACTGATGCATGCATAATAACTACCCTTAGAGGGGAAGAGATGAAGTTTACAGGTGCTCGCTTTTGAGACACTACATCTATAGTGAAATGGTGTGCATTTGTGATGGGAGAACAAGAAACAAAGAAAACCTAGTGAAATAAATAGTGCGGGTGAACATAGTGCATGGAAATCGACAGTTTCATTCAATTAGAAGGCTTTGTTTTGCAGTTCTTGTAGCATCAATGAATGTGATGATTGTGAGTATATAGATGTGGTTGATACATTGGATCGAGTGACAGTTGGCACCGATTTGAAGGGGGATAATGAAATAGACCCAGTGGAACATGATCAGACATGTATTTCTACAGACTATGATCACATATCAGATCTCATACAAGCAGGTACAAAAAATTAATTTTGTAGGACCTAAATCACTAAAATCCTTTACATTTAAAGAAATTTTATTTATGTTACATACAATAAATTTTTTAATAAATGTATTTTTAACTTGACTTATTTCCTTTCACAGGTCAGATATATGTAGTGGTTTCCCCAAAAAATAATGAATGGGTTCTAACTATTGGTTGGCTCATTGCTTAGAGGGGAAACAAACCATTCTTGAACCTGTTATAGATGATGAAAATATTGAATTCCCAACTAGCTCGATGGTTATAAAAGGGGAGTACTTGACACTAGTAGCACAACAGAAAATAAAGGGTGGGTATGTATATCAGGATTATAGACCATGATCTATTGTATACCACTTCACCAACCTGGTAGTTGGTATAAACATCAAGCTGCACACACTTTTGAAAAAAAATAGGTCACATGTACGATACTTGCTACCTCATTTATAGCATGAGATATTGATGGAAACCATCGACAACAGAGATGATCCAGATGACCTACTCGAATGAGTGCATTATCAGGTGTTACTATATTGTCTAGTGTGGCTAGATTGTCAGGTGCGTTAATTAAACTTTAAGGTGTGTGTTGAAGCACAATTTCAATACCATTCACCTATACAATTTCAATACTAACCTATGATTGATGAATACCATTCACAGGCATCCTACTATTCACAGTATACTGGACAGTGTAAAGATGATCCTACACCCTTAGGTGAGTTATCTATAAATAATGTTTGCACAATTTCATGGGGTTCTCTATTTTCTGATAAGAGTACTAATGTTTATCCTTTCGTGTGTCTAAGATACAAACACGATCTATGGAACATTGGAGGTGCAAAGAACTAATGGTGTCTTTAGACACCACCGAATAGAATTTGGAAAATAACATGCTCTAGAGTTGTTGTGTAACATCCATAGTTGGATATTCTCAATTAACTTGGAATGAACTCATAATTTCTAAAATAGCCCACATATCTGTAGATATAAAACGATGTATATATTCATAGATAAGTGATAAGTTACAATTGAGGGTTCGCTATTTATATTTTGGCGGAATACCCTTTCATTAAGAGTCATGTATTTTCATAAAGACATTATTAATTATTGTTATTTATTATATATATATATATATATATATATATGTTGATGTTTATTATTATTATTATTATTTTATTATTGTTTGTTGTTATTATTTAAGTTTGTTACATTGCCTTCCCCTTAAGGGAATCTTTCTCCTCAAAGCTTCATTGACAACAACGTCTGATTTGCTTGAACTGTCATCTTTGGATCCTTTGCGTCACTTGATGAGGTAAGACGATATGAGTTACGGATTCCCCGGGAGAATTTTTGCATCTTATCTACTGTGGTCTATCCCAATCTGTTTTGATTGGACCTTTGACATTGTTTTACGAAACGGGTTGTCTCAATTGTTGCTTAGTATGTCAAACTGTTTTCTTGTCAGCAGAAATTTTTGTGAATGTTCATTTTGACCCTGTCGTTGGTCAAAATGAGGATTATAATTACGATGTCTGTAAGGCGTATGTGTTGTTTGTTTTTCTTCCTTTTTAACTACGGTGAGGACTGACTTCACTTCCTTGACTTGAATTTGTTTTTCAGAGAGTATGGATGTTTCTCTTTGGATTTGCACTATTTTGTTCTCCAGTAGATTGTTTTTACTCTGAAACTTCTCGAACCTTTCATCTTGTGACTTTTTTTCCTCTGTTAACTTCTCGATTTCTTTCTCTAGTTCTTGATTAAGATTTAGAAGGCATTGATTTTCTTCTTGTTTTTATAGGACTTTTCCTTTGATGTTTTCTTTCAAGTTGTCTTCCTTCTTGGTACTCTTTAACTTCTTGATATTCGTAACTAATAATTTATTATGATTTCTTAATCAGTATATTTCTTTAGTATTACTTGTTAATGTGTTATAGAATTTTGTAATTTCCAACATGTGCGATTTTTTTAATTCTTCCTCTTTTTGGTGGAGTTCCTCAATCTGTTGCTGAAGGTGGCAATTCTCTGCTTCTTGGAATCTTACTTTTGTCTGAATTTGCGTGATTTTCTCATCTTTGTCCTTGATTTTTTTTTAATCATTTTATTTCTTCGTTATTCTCGACTGCATCTTTCATGATTTTTTGGTTTTGTAGATTCTGATTGGTATATTTTTTTACTCATTAATTCCTTAGAAATATCCATCTCCGTCATGTCAAATACTTTGTGAAATGCTACTTGTAGTTTGGATTGCAATTCTAATTTAGACTTTGCCATAATTCCTGACTTCTGGTGTTGTTTGACGATAGTTGGTTTTCCTTTTGACTGACTTCTTGTCTTCTTCAATTTTATCTTTTTTTTCTTTACTCTTGTAATTTAATAATTGTACTTAATACAATTAGTAAGTAATTATAATAATTAATAATAATAATAATAATACATTTTTTTCTTTTTGAAGGTGGATAAATACTTCTTGTAGATTGGGTGGTTGGGAGGAATGATTGTTACCTTCCCCACCTAAGTTCAAATTTCACTTTCTTCTTAGTAGAAATTATTATGTAGTTTTAGATTTTTTTTCCTTTAAGTTTTGTAAAATTCTAGTAGATTGGGTGTTTGGGAGGAATAATTGTTACCTTCTCCACCTAAGTTCAAATCTCACTTGCTTCTTAGTAGTTATTATTATGCACTTTTTAATTCAAACCCAAACCCACTTTAAGAAACCACGTGTGGTTTCACTTTTACCATTTTTTTATTTACTTTTATCTTTTCTTTTTTAACTTTTTTTTCTTTTTTCTTTTTGTTTTTCCTCCTTTTAGTTTTTTAGTTTTTACATTTTTTCACTTTTTTTTAACTCTCTTTCTTTTCTCTAAGGTCAAATACCTAATTCAAAGAAGCCTTGAATTAGATCTGATACCATACCACTATAACATCCATAGTTGGATATTATAAATTAACTTAGAATGAACCCATAATTTCTGAAATAACCCACATATCCATAGATATAAAATGTTGTATATATTGATAGATAAGTGATAAGTTACAACTGAGGGTCTGCTATTTATATTTTGGCAGAATACCCTTTCATTAAGAGTTACGTCTTTTCATAAAGACGTTATTAATTATTATTATTTATTATATATATGTTGATGTTTATTATTACTATTATTATTATGTTATTATTGTTTGTTGTTATTATTTAAATTTGTTACATGTTGCAATTTACTTTTAATGATTTTAGTTTTATATTAATGCACATTTAATTACATTCGTGGGTCAACTCTTGGAACTCTTGCATTGGTGGGTCAACTCTGCATAAAACTCCATCGTGTGACTATTGGTAGTGTTCCCACATTGGCCTTACCCATACACACTTTCAAGACCCAACATCATGCAATTATGCTGCTCCATTTGGTTTTTTGCTCTAGAACCAAAAGTCACCAAGTGTCACTGAATGACATTTTGATGCGACTTTCATTGGACATAAATTGACAACCAGAGGTTGGATCGACGATCTGTCAACTTCGTTGGTGTCCTAGAATGCAACTACATCTAGAGGGACCTATCGACCATGTTTTCATGGCCCAGTGACTACATTGTGCATTGATTTCATAAACTAGGGTTTTTCTCAACTTCCTTGAATAAAACTCTTGCATTGGTGGGTCAACTTTGCAAAAAAATCCATCGTGCAACTATTAGTAGTGTTTGCATATTAGCATTGCCCATACACACCTGTAGGAGCAAACGACATGCAATTACGCTGCTCCATTTGTTTTTTCGCTCCAGGACCAAAAGTCACCAACTGTCCCTGAACCACATTTTGAGGCGACTTTAAACTAGACATAAATCGTCAATAGGAAGTTGGATTGACGAACCGTCGACTTTGTTGGTCTCCTAGAATGTGACTACATCTAGGGGGGGCTCTCCACCATTTTTTCATGGATCAGTGACTACATTGTGCATTGATTTGATAAACTAGGGTTTTGCTTAGTTTCCTTGAATGCAACTCTTGCAATGGTGGGTCAACTATGCAAAAAAATACACCGTGCAACTATTGGTAGTGTTCCCATATCGAAATTTCCCATACACACCTGTAGGAGCCAACAACATGAAATTATACTACTCCATTTGTTTTTTCGCTCCACGACCAAAAGTGACCAAGTGTCTTTGAACCACATTTTGAGGCGACTTTCAACTAGACATAAATCGTCAATTGTAGGTCGGATCAATGAACCGTTAACTTCATTGGTCTCCTAGAATGTAACTACATATAGGGGCCTCTCCACTGTGTTTACATCACTTTGTGACTACATTATGCATTGATTTCATAAACTATAGTTTTTCTCAGCTCCCTTGAATGCAACTCTTGCATTGGTGGGTCAACTCTGCAAAAAAATCCACTATTCAACTATTAGTAGTGTTTCCATATCGTTCTTTCACATACACACCCATAGGAGCCAACGACATGCAATTATGCTGCTCCATTTGGTTTTTCACTCCAGGACCAAAAGTCACCAAGTGTCCTTGAACCACATTTTTGGACGAATTTCAACTGGACATATATCGTCGACCAGAGGTCAGATCAATGAACCATCAACTTTGTTGGTCTCTTGGCATGGGAATACATACGGAGGGACCTATCCACCATGTTTTCATGGCTCGATGATTACATTGTGCATTGATTTCATAAACTAGGTTTTTGCTTAGTTTCCTTGAATGCAACTCTTGCATTGGTGGGTCAACCTTGCAAAAAAATCCACCGTGAAACTATTGGTAGTGTTCCCATATTGACCTTTAATATACACACATGCAGGAGCCAACACCATGCAATTATGCTACTCTATTTGGTTTTTCACTCCAAAACCAAAAGTAGCCAAGTATCATTGAACCACATTTTCAAGTGACTTTCAACTAGACATAAGTCGTCAACCAGAGGTTAAAATGACTAACCATTGATTCCATTGGTATCCTTGAATGTGACTTTATATAACGAGACGTCTCCACCTTGTTTTCATGTCCTAGTGACTACATTGTGCATTGATGTCATAAACTAGGGTTTTTTCTCAATTTCCTTGAATGCAACTATTGCATTGGTGGGTCAACTCTGCAAAAAAATCCATCGTGCACCTATTGGTAGTGTTCCCATATCATCCTTTCCAATACACACCTGCATGATCCAACTACATGAAATTATGTTGCTCCTTTTGGTTTTTCGCTCCAGGACCGAAAGTCACCAAGTGTCCCTGAACCACATTTTGGGGTGACTTTCTGTTAGATTTTTATCATTCAAGCTACCATTATGATCTTAGGATATTTAACTGAGAGAATAACATGCAAAACAATAAAACACAAGCACAACACAAGAGATAAGAGACACAAATAATTTTCCTCGGGGAAACCATAAAGGAGAAAACCCCGCAACTTCCTCAGAGATAGAATCAACACCAAAGGTAAAACTGAAAAACAGTAAGATGATCTTTTGACAGCAGCAGTCTCTCTCTCTCTCTCTCTCTCTCTCTCTCTCTCTCTCTCGCAATGAGAGAGCTTCTCCTCTGTCACTCATGCGCCCCAATGAGTGTGTGTGTGTGTATGAGTATGATAAATAGAGAGGCTCTCACTCTCTATTTATATTCTTCCGTTCACTTGGAACCTAATCCAACATGTTGGCCTCACTTAACAATTACTTACTAGAGCCAACATCTCTAGGAGTGTCTAATAACCCTAATGCCCCACCACTTCTGGGGACTTTTCCTCCTCTGACCAATAGGAGGGTAACACAATGGTGGGGACTATTACCCCAACTTACAATGATTCACCTAGGGTCAACTTCACTAGGATAGTCTAATAACCCAAGGGCCCCACAACTATGGGGACTTTAACCCTTGACCAATAGGAGGGTTACCCACAATGACTTGACATGACTTTCTCATTATAGAAAATTCTTGAAATAAACATTAGGGTATGGCATGACTGAAGTGTATTATAATACATCCCGAAATGAACATCGGGTTACAATAGATAAGAAATACAATTGAATACATTCCAAAGTTACAATTACATCAACACTCCCTCTTAACTAGAAAGGTATTCTCTCGACACAATTTATCAGCACAAGTCATCTTCTCTGTATCATCTGGATCATCATTGAGTTCTGGTCATCTTCATCTGATCTAGATCATCAATCGATCTGGATTATCATCACTGGATTTGGATCATCTCTGGAGCATCATCTCTGGATCTGGATCATCACTGGATCTGGATCACCATCATTGGATCTGGATCATCACTCGATCTAGATCATTGCTGCTGGATTATCATTACTAGATCTAGATCCTTGCTCGATCTGTATTAGTACTACAGGTGTTATCTAATGATTCTTCTCATCATAGGAAGTTCTATAGAGCCAACCCTCTTTCATGCTAGTTGTAGGCCTAGCCTCCATGTAGGTCTTCTTCAGTGCTTATATCTAACCTACTCATTAGAATGGCATGTCCAGCACTTACATCTGACCTACTCATCAGAAAGGGACACCCAACACTTACATATGATCATATAGGAAACAATCCTATAATCACATCAGAAAGGCCCAGCACTCACATTCACCAGCATGATAGGACACAACTACTATCATCTATGAAAAATCTCAGCACTTACATCTGACCTACTCATCAGAAAGGCACAGTACTCACATCCATCTAGGCTGGAACATATCCTACTGACAATGATGGAAGAGTTCTATACTTCCATCCAGGCTCGAACACATCCTACTCACAATGATGGAATATTTTCTCACTTTCATCTAGGCTGGAACACATCCTGCTCACAATGATGAAATATTTATGCACTTCCATCCAGAATGGAACACATCCTACTCACAATGATGGAAGACTCTCATCCAGGCTGGAACATATCTTGCTCACAATGATGAAAGATTTTTGCACTTACATTCATCCAGGCGAGAACACATCCTGCTCACAGTGATGAAAAGGCTCTGCACTTATATTCATCTAGGTGGGAACACATCCTAATCACAGTGATGAAAAGTCTCCGCACTTACATTCATCCAGGTGGTAACACATCTTGCTCACAGTGATGAAAAGGCTCTTCATTTACATCCATCCAGTAGGGAACAAATCCTATTCACAGTGATGGAAGGGCTTGCACTCACATCTAATCTTGTAGGAACCAATCCTACAGTCATATTAGAATGGCCCCCAGTCCTCCTCGACTAAGCTACCTGGTAACTGACCAGGTGCCTCCATTCTCCTAGAGAATGGCAGTTTCCCTTACATCCGACCTACTCGTCGGAATGGCCAACACTCACATCTCACATGGAAGGAACTTAATCCTTTAGCCATGATAGAATGGTTCAACCCTTACATCTGATCAAGTGGGAACACATCCCTTTATCACATCAGAATGGCTACTCAGTCCTAGACTGAGTTTTCTTGGTACCTCACCAGGCAGATCCATTCAAGGAATGTCAATTGCCCTTACATCTGTCCTACTCGACAGAATGGCCAGCACTCATATCTAACATGGAAGGAAGCAATCCTCTCACCATGACAGAATGGCTCAGCCCTTATATTTGACCTACTCATCAACATGGCTATGGATCTCAGAACTCATATATGACATGGAAGGAACCAATCCTCTCACCATGATAGAATGGCTTAGCCCTTATATTTGACCTACTCGTCAGAATGGCTATGGATCTCAACACTCATATTTGACATGGAAGGAACCAATCCTCTCACCATGATAGAATGGCTCAACCCTTACATCTAACCATGGAAGGAACCAATCCTCTCACCATGACAAAAAGGCTATGGGACTCATCACTTTTCCTTGGAGTAAATCTCAATCTGGAGAACACCAAGCTTCTCCCTAAAGTACTTGAACTTAACCCTAGCCAAGGGATTTTTCAAGACATCAACTATCTATTTCTCCATCGCAACATACTAGAGCTTCACTACTCCCCTCTGCACCATATCCCTGATATAGTGGTACTTGATCTCGATATGCTTGACTTGTCATGGAACACTAGATTCTCTGACAAATTTAAGAAACTTTGGTTGTCACAATGTATACAAGTAGCATCCAACTGGAGATCAAATAAATTAGACATTAGCTTCCATAGCCATACTACCTCACAACTAGGTGAACAAGCTGCGACATACTCTGCTTCAGCTGTACAAAGTGCCACATAGGATTGCTTCCTGCTAAACCAAGAGATCACACCTAATCCCATACAGAAGCAACACCCTGAGGTGCTCTTCCTATTGATAGCATTGCCTGCCCAATCTGAATCAACATAACCTTCTAGGTTAATCTTTTGATTTACATCGTACTTGAGCCCATAATCAACTGTACCCCTCAGGTACCTCAAAACATGCTTTGCAGCAATCAAGTGAACATTTCTCATATTTGTCAAGAATTGGCTCAAGGTGTTCACAGCAAAGCAAATGTTTGGTCTCATGTTCATCAGGTACATTAAGGACCCAATCATCTGACGATACATCGTAGCATCAACCGACTCTGATGAAGCATCATTCAAGAGCTTCAAGTTCGATGCCATAGGTGTGGCCATATCCTTGCAGTCCATCATCCTGAACCTATTCAGGATCTCTACTACATACTTACCTTGTCCACACCTCCATGCCTAGAAAATAATGCATCGACACATAACAGGAGCATCACTGGTCTTCCACCTTCAACCTTGAAGCAAAGGTTGGAATCCACTTTACTCTCAGTAAAGCCTAGAGTCATAAGTAATATGTCCATCCTATCGTACCATGTCAAAACACATGATCTTCTGCAGTCACTCCCTCTGAAGCATCATACTCCCTCTGTCTTCCGTACTCTATGCACTGAAGCATTCTGTACTGGAGAGACAAGTAGCTTCCTATGCTACTAATATTCTATGTATCCATCTATGATCATTGGATACCAAGATCCTCTATCTTGAAATTTTTCAAAAGTTCATCTCGCACCCATCTATGAGCTTGTCATCCTCTATCAACCTTGTAGCAAAGGTTCAGATCTTCATCAAGCTCCTCATGTATGTGTTATCTCATGGGTGTCTTCTGATCTCTTACAAGGCCTTCTTTCATTTACACACATGATTCTTCCTATCATGTGTATCTCTAGTGGCTGCAAATGTCTCTTCGTAGTCTATGCCTTATGCTACGAATCTTGCCTTGTATCCCACGATGTTTCCTTCCACTGCATGATGCAACTATGAAATTCTCTTCATGTATCGATACTTCATCCTAGACATCATTCTTCTTGAACTGGTCTTCCCTTTCTTCTTGGAAGATTCTGCATCAATGATGTTGCTATACTAGTCATATTTTTTTCATCTTTGAACTGTCATCACTTGTTCTTCGAAACAAGTCTTCATTCTTCTTTGCTTGCAAGTGATTATGTATGCGATCTTTCCTACAAGTCAAAAGCATTTGTATGGTTAGAAACATTTCATAAGGAATATTCATACTGGCAAATTCTTATGCATAAATATATGATCGTGCAATTACTTTAGCCAATACAACATTCATCCATATCTCATGAAACTTTCTAGATGCCTTCCATCTCTACCAGGACAACATTGAGATTGTGCACTAATCCAATATGTCAGCAAAGAGGTTTCATTCTAGATAAGTAGCAATGGAGAGTTGTATAGCACCATGAGCTACTTACCCATCACATGCATATTAGTAGTATACTGTCATTAATGCAAACATCCTATCATGCATAATACATCAACTGAATATAAACAAATGCATAACAAAACAATATCATGAAATGACAATTGAATACTTATCAAAATTTGTTTTGTGGTAGACTTCTTCTTGAGCCTTCAATTTCATCGTCTTCTTCATTCATGGTAGCATCATTTCTCATCCAAATGCTAAGGAGGATAAGAGGTTCTTCAAGAGTTGAGTTCTTCATATTCCTCATCGCTTGAGGGATCTTCTTTGGATGATAAGAGCTTGATCTTCAATTGCTCCCATCTTCTCTTCTCTTCTTATGAGTCGAGCTTCTTCTTCTTCTCAGAGTCTATTGAAAGTAATCATTTCCTTTTGGAACACATTACTCGAATGAATGAATCCCATGATCCTGGGATGCCATTCAAGGTGGCTATCACCACTTCTACATTCTTCACTTTCTCTTTTACCACTTCAAGTTGTTCTTTGATTTGAGAGACCCTTGTAAAGTATGACTGTATGGTCTCTGCATTCTGGATCTTCACTTCCTTCAAATAGCTTTTTAAGGTCATATTCTGATTTATGTTCTTCCCTTCAAATATCTTGGTCAAGGAATCAAACATCATTGGTGTCTTTAGGGAAGACACTTGTGGTACAAGTTGATCTATGACTGAATCAACCATGATCTTCTTGTGTAAGGCTTCTAGCCTCATCTCCCTTTGGATCTGGAACCTCTCTACTCATGTAGGTGTCCAATTCATTTTCTTCAGAGAGATCATGTACTTCCATGCTTGGAAGTTGTCAACTTCACCAAGATTATCATCAAGCTAATGTGATAGATCATTTTGAAATGAGAACCTCAAAGGAAAATAGCAATAGATTAGATCTTACTGATTTGAGGTGTCTGTCCCGGTTCCGAAGCTGGCTGATCTAGCATTTGTCATAGAAACCCTAATTTAAAAAACTTGGAATATTTTAGATTTGATTGGATAGACAGATATATTTCTTCAAATGGAGCTGTCCAATGTACTCCATTTCTGAAAACAGTGGAGGGAAGCTCCCGGAATAGGAAGCCCTAGTCTTCCAATTTCTTCTGCATAAATTCCTATTACTATTTCTATGATATATATGAAATTAAAGCTCTTCTATGTCTGAAATTTCGCACTAAGGTAACCTTGCATGTCCCACATCCAAAACCATAGGTTTCATCAGAATTGGTTTCACCAATTGGGATTTATGATCCTTTTACCAAGGTGACCTGTTACAGGACTGTTCAGAAGAGAGAAGTTGTACAGACTGCCACATGTCACTGATTCATCTTCTGAGTCCAAAATTTGGACCACAGAAATTAAGGTTCGTGTCCTTTCTGGAACATCTTCAGGAATTCCATTTGGACCTCTATATCCCAATATATTGTAATTGTCCCCAGGTGTCCTGTTTAGGGATGAATTCTGGAAGAGGATGGAACCCTAACTTGGAAAGATCATATCTCCCAGAATATAGAGAATATAAGGCTAAATTTTGGACAGAGTGTTCATCAGGATTTAATATGCTTCCCTTGCCATTTTCAGTTATTGAGACTTCACCAAATTAGGATATATAGAATGTACCAAAACTTAGCATTTTTAGTATTTAGGGTTTTTCTAGCTCCGGGTCAAACTAGGGTTTGACTTTCCTGGAGTTTCACCCGACCAAAAATATCGATCCAGGTCTAAAATTCGATTTTGATGAGGAGAAAAATCCTATGCTGGGATCACTCAAAAAATTCCTCTTCTGTAGAAAGCCTTAATTTCCGCATTGAAAACTGAAAAATGCTCGGAATCGAATTCCGCTTCGCTAGAAAGATGTGCCCTTCAACGGAGAGTCATCCTAGCATAATTTTGCTGATGGATTGTGGAGAGAGACCCAAAAAGTAAGAAGCCATAGCTTCTATAGCTGCACAATGTATTCTTCTTAGGTTAGCTCTGATACCATGTTATATTTTTATCATTCAAGCTACCATTATGATCTTAGGATCTTTAACTGAGAGAATAGCATGCATTGCAATAAAACACAAGCACAACACAAGAGACAAGAGACAAAAAGAATTTTCCTCAGGGAAACCATAAAGGAGAAAACCCTGGAACTTCCTCAGAGATAGAATCAGCACCAAAGGTAAAACCTGAAAATAGTAAGATGATCTCCTGACAGAAGCAGTCTCTCTCTCTCTCTCTCTCTCACTGAGAGAGCTTCTCCTCTCTCACTCATGCACCCCAATGAGTGAGTGTGTGTGTATGAGTATGATAAATAGAGAGGCTCTCACTCTCTATTTATATTCTTCCATTCACTTGGAACCTAATCCAACATGTTGGCCTCACTTAACAATTACTCACTAGAGCCAACATCTCTAGGAGTGTCTAATAATCCTAGTGCCCCACCACTTATGGGGAATTTTCCTCCTCCGACCAATAGGAGGGTAATAGAATGGTGGGAAACATTGCCCCAACTTACAATGACTCACCTAGGGTCGAATTCACTAGAATAGTATAATAACCCAAGGGCCCCACAACTATGGGGACTTTAACCCCTGACCAATAGGAGGGTTACCCAAAATGACTTGACATGACTTTCTCATTATAGAAACTTTCTGGAATAAACATCGGGGTATGCCATGACTCAAGTGTAATACAATACATCTCAGAATGAACATCGGGTTATAATAGATAATAAATACAAGTGAATACATTCCGAAGTTACAATTACATCAACACTTTCAGCTAGACATAAATCATCAACCGAAGGTTAGATCGACAAATCGTCAATTCCGTCGGTATCCTGGCATGCGACTACATCTAGGGGATCCTCTCTATTATGCCCAAATCCTATCACCAACATGTGATTAGATCCTTAACACCTATGTTTTCCCTAAATCCCAAACTTGGAGTGGAAAGCATGCTCTGGATGTCAATTCTACATGAAAAAAATTAGCACCGCCTTTTCCCTTTAGCTTATGAGTGGTACCTTATTCAGCACCGCCTGAGTCCTGTTATAGAAAAGCAGTGCCACTATGTATGTGCTTTGTTATTGAAGTGGTTCTTACCCTTTACCGCTCTTTCATAAAGGAATAAAAGTGGTACCCTTGGTAAAAATGGAAAAAAGTGGATTCTCAAGGCTTCTAGAACATGAGCCTTGTGTACTCCCTTATCCATATCAAGCTGGGTTGGTTGGACTCGAGATTCCTCTTGGTAGGATCTTATGGCCACCTCATCCACAATTCTCTCAACTATCCCTATCCATTGAGCCTTATAAATACAAGCTCATGTCCCATAGTTGAGGCGGAGAACTAAATGGTAATGTTATGCCGTTGAATTGACTACCTAGTCCAATTCATTGGAGAGCACAAGAGAGCAAGTTGGAGCTATCAGGGATGAGGTGTTTGTCTTGTGGAGGAGTTTGTCAACACTAAGGCAATGGTTGTAAGCTTCTTCATTGATTTATTAATGCAAAGCTGATTTTCGTCCCACATATTTGTTGTACTGATCTCTCATGCCTATGTTACTGGATTCCTTAGTCACTAGTATGGATGTGTAAATAAAATTATGGTATCTTTGATGTTCTTGTTTTTTTAACATGTTCTGCAGGTACATAGGTCCATCATCAAAGCATTATTCCAGGTGTTTACAACATTCAGGGAAGGTTTTCACCCTTTGTCGTTCACTTATTTGTTCTGGATCTAAACCATTCAGATCAGAGGAACAAATTTTGTCCGTAGAAGGTGCAATATTTCTGACAACAAATCTGCCGACTCCACTAGGGAACAAAGAAAATTTCAGTTGATCTGATATTCCTCAGTCCTTGAACACTTGTCTGAATCTAGGCTCTAGTCTGTAACTCTCTTTAGTCAAATCTGGCATCTGACTTAGTGAAGTTTGGTTTGAAACTTTTAGATCTGTTCAGATCTAAACATCTTTGACATTATATGCTCTGTTTTATTGTCAATTCATCAGTCTTTATCTTGATTTGAGCAATTTTTTACTTGAAATCTCGTTCTATTTGTGTTTTGGATATATTCAGGGAACCACACATGTGCTGTAGGCAATAATTGGTGCCACCACCTAAACCATGTTATCTATAAGTGGCGCCACCGCCTAAGTGCAGTGATCCAGAAGCGATGCTCCTCCAGAACCACTCTGTTAAAGACCCCTCCAGTGCGGTGCCAGGTAGGCCTTGTTCCAGAACTTGATTTTTGTGATTTTTTGCAAAATTAGGGTTTTGATTGCTTTCGACCTGTTGGCCTGATTTTCGGATCCAGGCCAACTAAGGAGATTAAGCCCACACAAGCAGCTTAAAGTAGCTCCCGATGTGTTTGGGATGACAAAACCTCGTAGGTTATGGTCCTGCTACCAACTGAATTTTTCTCTTAAGGAGAAACTAAAATTCAGTAAAAATTTATCCTAATCTTATTTCTATCTAATAAACCCTAAAATTAGTTTTCTACTACCTAAGTTATCCTAGAATTGCTTTCTTAATGAAAGTCTTCGATTTTTAGAGGATTTTGTATCCAATATTCTACATTTTAAAAGACTTTTATAATTATTCTAAAATTACCCAAATTCTATTTAACAACCGTTAAATGTAAACTATACTAAAATAATACAACTAAACTATTCTATCTCGGCTGAGAGCAATTTGAATATTATATTAATTATCAATTATTATAATAATGAACAGAAAGATAAATGAGTAAGATTTAAATGAAAATATTTAAACCATCCACACTAAATCATTCTGTTGTAAGTTAACTTGACAGAGAAATTGAAATAAGCAATTACTTCAAATTTTTCTGAAACGTTTAATTAACTAACAACTAATAAACAAAATTAAATATTTGAATAGAAGATAATGTTCAAAATGAAATCATTGCAAAAATACAAATGAGATCAAAACAAACATAAATATATATATCATTATATCTAGAATTTTCAATAAAAACACTGATTAATTCAATTATAATAATATACTAATTCAAATAATAATATGGTGTTGACAAAGTGTAATATCACATAATGAATACAAGCATAACCAAGTATACTGCATCAATATTATAAGTAGAAGATTATATATTGAAATATAAAAGAGAGTATCCAAAATAATACCGATCAACGATACCAGTCTGAGAATTTCCAGTCACATTCCACCTTCGAAGATAAAACCTCAGTAAGGAATAAAACTAGTACTGAAATAATATTTCAATAATGTTTTTCTTCAGCCACTCCATCCCCTTTGCATAAAAATTACTAGTTTATATATAACCCCATGAGTCTTTCAATTTTGTTTCTTCATAAATGCTGTATTCAATACCATAGGAGGTCTATTCTTATTAAAGGGCATTGAATCTCTTCAAAAGACACCTGTCACAAATATTACTATAGGATAAAAACAAAAACAACTAGCCTGTATCATCTCCTGATTTAAGGGAACTAACATATTCGTGGCTATTTTGAAATTCCAATCTTCAAGAAGCATCAATGTTTGCCAACTGTGATCCGAAATGTCCTATATCTGCTGAGGGTAGTAATACCATGTACACCTGTTCAACAAATATAAGAATCTTATTAAAACCAGTTTCAACAGAAATAACAATAAAACCAACAAATTATATGCATGCCTGTAAAATCTACGATTTTGCAGGTATGCTATTAAAAAGATTTTATTACCTGTCGACAGAGAGATAAATCATATAACTGAAAATAGAAACAACATCAGGTTCTACTTTGTAAATTGATCACTCTTCTGGCCTCATAAAGTTTAGCTTTGAGCCTGATGATTACTAGCTTCTGTCGATCTACTTACTCAAGCAAGTGCTGGTTTGTGTCTATCATTGATTTTTTTTCTTTCTTGTATTGATTCTTCTTGATGTTCATGTCCTTCCATCTATTAATCTAGTTTAGTAACTCTGCCCTGAATGTTTTATTTTCCTCATCTTTCAAGGTTGCATTTGCTTGACATTCTTTTAGTTCATTTTTCAATTCTGTGATTTTAGTTTCATATACTCTGTCAAGGACCTGTTGGAGAGTTTCTTCCTCCTTATTATGAGATGAATCATCTGCTTGAGAAGAATCAAGATTATCTATATCTTGATCTGGTGATGGAAAGCTCATAAACGATGGCTCAGGGCTCAAACCACAAGCATCCATGCACGATGGAGTAGTTTCGAACTTACCTGACTCTGTAATGTCTTTGGCCAATGATTTTTCACGATTATTTTCTATGAGAATAGGTTCATCTATATGCGTGGTTTTGGGCACCAAAGATGGAACATCATCTTCAATATGGACAATCACTGGCTGAGTACTCTGTTGAGTGGCTGCAGGAATAGAGGCTGTAGGTGTAGTATTCATACTTCTAGTGATTCTTCTTGTACGATCAAACACAAGACCTTTTGGTTCAAAACCCCCTTTGTCACAACACACCTGTGCTAATTGTTCAAGTTTTCTCATGGACTCATCACCATGTTTTCGAGGAGTACATAAATCAGATGGGTTTTCATAATTAACGGTATTAACATATTCATTTTCGGTCAATATACCCTTTACCTTTGTAGGTGTACTAAAGCACTTGTGAGATGGAGGTTGATCCATCGTTGTTCCATCATTACTAATACAAGTACTTATAGGTGGATTTGATTCCTAAAGCTCTTTATCCTTTAACTCAGCCTTATGAATAGCATCAAATTCAGATTTTATTGGAGCCTTACGTTTCCTACGAGTTTTAGGGGGAGGGTTTGGCCAATACTGTGTTGGCCCTAATTTACATCCAACCAAAAACTCATCCCAATATTTACAGCTAAGAGACAGTTGATGCTAGACTAAAATTTTAATTAGACCATGGTGGAACAAATTCCTATCAGGATTACCTATGGTAGTTTGTACCGAATGTGCCATTTTCTTCAGACTTTGCAATAGGTAAAATGGAAGATTAAGTTTAGAGCCTTTCAATGCTAATAGTAGTCGTAGATGATAATAATGGAAATGAGAGAATCGGCCATCACAAGATACATATCTGACTAGGATTTCATAAAATGCTCGCCATTCTGGCTTTAAAAATTTAACCGAAACCCCAATCTTCAACTTTGCATTGGCCGGTAAGGGCAATAGTAAGGACTGACATTTCTTCTTATCCACTTTTCCTCCTTTAAACCATCGCTCTCTAGTTTGAGGAAGCTTCGTAGCTTCTGCAATCTTATCTTCGTCAATTATAAACTTGAAATATCCAATATGAGCTGCATTTTCCTTAAAACTCATAGCAAATTGTTTAGTAACCTCCATGTTATGGCCACTAAAACATCTGAAAAACTGTCCCCATCCAATCTTTTCGAATAACAGAGCAACTTTCTCATCGGCTTCAACTAGCTCAGGTCCTGAAATTTCAAATCGGCTGAGAAAAGCCATTGTTTCCTCACTACAACTCTGGTTATGGATTGAAATCAATGAAGGCATGAAAATGGAAGGAATAGACACCCAAGTATAAGGCATTATGCAAAATGTCAAATCCTCAATTGCTTCATACGTGACAGAGATGAGAACCCCAATTTTGGCCATATTAACCAAATTTGGAGATGATGAGCACAACAGCCAGTGCTTTTGCTATGATAAATGAAAAGACTAGCCATGACTAACTGAAATTCTTCAGAAAACAGTATGTAAAAGGAAATTTCCAACTCTAACTAATCCTTCATATCAGAAATCATTCGATTCAGGGATCAAAACATTAATGACATTAAATCTGGAATGATGAGCTCGTACAACATCATGAACGGGAATGGTTATCAGTCATATATGAAATTAAATTCTACCGATACGATTTCATTATTACACCCACAACTGTCAATTAAATTGATAGGTGTTAACCAAATCCTCATACCGATACGAATTCAATCTTCATGCAACGATCCTTGTAACAGATGTTTGTCTATTAGCCATATGAATCATGTATCTTCATTAAAAACTATCAATTGATAACTACTCTAGATTACACATGGAAGGCAGTCGTGTTCATTAACATGATGATGTAGAGTTATAATAATAATCCTTAATGTTCTTAAGATTTCTAAAATGCAACTAACTAACGATCACTTATTAACACTCAAACCATATATATACATGTAGTTTTATTTTGAAATATAGTTTTAAATACTTTGTAAAATCCTAACCACTTATGTCCCAAAACTAGATTCGATAGGATATAAAACTTATAAAACTATTATGGTTATATTTATATGACACATGAAAAAAATAATATACATTTATTTGCACTCTTACTAGTTATATATATACAATTTTTACAAAGCAATGATATGATATTAAAGATTTAAGTTATATGTGAAATCTAAACCTTAGTTTGAAAAATATTTTTAATTAATAAATCACCTTTAGTTCTAGGGATTTCAAGAACTTATAATATCTTATCAATACCCAAGCTCCAAACAAATTCAAAATGTGTCTTCTTTAAAAACTAATTAGCATACTATACTTTTAAATCTCTTAAATCAACATATATAATCAGATGAATTAATTAATGATAAAATTGATCATATATAAAATTTATGAGACTGACAGCTGCTAATTTATTAAATTTATGAAAGTGTTTTCATAAATTTCTAATATGACTCTTAACTCTTCTATAATTGAGAGTACCTTCAGAATCGAAGATTCTGAAGGCACTTTTTTATAATCTTTAAAAAGTAAACCATAGAAGAGAGCTGATCATTTTCTTCTTAACAAAAAATGAAGGGGTTGTTGCTAGCTGCCAACAAATGGTGACGACCTGGGCGAACCAGTTATCTCTGCTCATACAACTTATAAATGATATAAACAAAATCTTAAAATTTATTAAAAACAATAAAAAATTCTCTATCTGAATAAAAACCATTATTCTTATTCATATTCATAAGTACAATTCAAAGATATCCCATCTTTTAAAATAGAGATCTTGTTAGAGATAAACTTAGAAATATCCTGATCGAAACAAAGTACTTCATAGTAAAAATAATCTGCACCATGAGTATAGGAAATAGAAATTTACTTTTCCGAAAAATTTCCATAATTTGTTCCATAAACATAATAATAAATTTTTTTTGTTTCTTTTCTTTTCTTTAAACAATAATTCTGACTGAAGACTACTATCTAGGTATGATGTCCCAATGTGATAGTATCATTCACGAGAACTGTCTAGAATAAGCAAGCCGGCTCGTGATGAGACCTCTTGTCTCTTGATTTTTTTTAAACCAAAAGCCATCACCCTGGTGATCAGAAATGAAGTTATCCTAGACATCACCGATGATCAAGATTAGGCTGGATCGTGATGAGACCTCCTATTCTTCAATCAAAATTATGTTTTCTTTACTTAAATTTGAAATTTTAATTTTATAAAATGAGAGATCATTACCCAGCATGGTGACCAAATGGTAATGTCAGTCATTAATATCACCAGAAAATGAATCAGCTGGCTCGTGATGAGACCCCTTATCTCTCTTGTTTTTTTTTTTTTGAATAACCAAAAGCCATTATTTGTTTCCTAATAATGTCATACTAGTGATATTTATGATTTTGATCAGATCGGCTTATTACTAAGACCTTCCGTCTCTCATTTTAGCATTTTATTGACTGTAAAAAAATTCTAAAAGTTTTCAGAATGTAAATAACTTTAAAGACTGATGGTGGAGATCTATAAGAGTTTTTCAAAGTACAAGTTTTGAAAAAGATATTAATTAACTATCCCAACTTATTATAAGAAAAATAAAAAGGTGAGGAATAATCTGAGTAATACTTAAAAATAAAATAGTGATAGGTTTTTGATAGATTTAAGAAACTTTGATCATCCTGAACAATTTTTTTAAAGATTTCAGTCTAATATCATGATTTTTTTAAACTAATGAACAAAATGACTCTTTCCCAACTAGAAGATTTATTTATTTACATTTATCTCTTCAGTTGACATCTAAAGATTACTGACTAATTATATATAAAAATTTGGTAGTCTTTAATGCAAATGAAATATTTGATTAAAAGAATCAGAACTGGTTGCAATAGTGGAATGATCTTTGAAAGTTACATAAGCCTTATGAATTTATCATCATCCTTCAATATAAATCAGTTTATACAAAATATAAAATTATTTACAAACAACAAACAAATTATATACATTTTAAGACCTAAAATATTAACAGAAATATTTTTTCAGGATCAGTCCATTCACTAGAAATGTTTCGAACTGACCTTCTAATGTTTGCAAATGAAAGGTACTTGGACCTATCTTTTCAACAATAACAAAGGGACCTAGCCAAAGATTTTGAAACTTAGTATGATCTCCTTTTTCCTCATGAACTTTATCCCATTTTAAAAATAAGTCTCCCACCTAAAATTCTCGATTGGAACTTAAGGATTGGTCAAACCAAGACTTCACAATTTGTTGATGTTTTGTAAAGTGTTGTTTTGACTTTTCTCTTTATTCCTCAAGCTTTAACAAAGTATTGATCCTATTTTCCATTGCTGGACAATCTTCATCTTGAACAGACCGAGCTAACTGTAATGAAGGTAAAAATAAATTCGGTGGTAAAATAACTTCAGTTCCATAAACTAAGAAGAAGGGTGAGTTACCTATCACAGCCTTAGGAGTTACTCTTTCTACCCAAAGGGCATTGAATAATTCTGTATGCCAATCACGATGGTGAGCTGAAATAGTTCTTTTTAGAATTTTCAATAATTTTTGTTTGTTGATTCAGCTAAACCATTTCCATGAGGGTGATAGTTAGCTGAATACCTGATTCTTATTCCCTTCTCTAAGGAAAATTGAGTTAACTCAACTGATGAGAAATATGAAGCATTATCAAAGACAAGGGAATCTGAAACACCAAATCTTGTTATGATAAAGGATTCTAAAAATAATATAACCTGATTGGTGTTTACAACCCTTAATGGTGCAGCTTCTGCCCAACTAGTACAATATTCAGTTGCATTTATTATATACTTGTGTTGGTTGGATGAGGGAGGATTTATTGGCACTACTATATCAATACCCCATTGCTGAAAGGGTCTTTCTACTGAAACAGGTTGTAAAGGAAAATCAAGTTTCTTAACCCTTCCTGCAGCAAGTTGACATTCCTGGCATTTTCTAACAAAAGCATAGGAATCTTGAAATAAGGTAGGCCAATAATAGCCATCCCTAAGAATATTATGCACAGTAGTTTCTCCACCAAAATGGCCTCCTACTGGTCCAAAATGTAACTCCTTCAGAATTACTTTCATTTCATCTTTGTCTAGACATCGAAGCAATACTCCATCTGAGTTTCTCCGAAAAAGGATATTATCAATTAATAAATAAAGATCAGATTTCAATATAAGTGCTCTTTTCTTCCTTGGTTCTAGGTAATCAAGGGCAATTGCTTTTTCCAAAAGTATTCTTATGTCTGTATACCAGGGATCCTATGGTGGAGGATAGAAGTAGATCTCCCTTGTAAGTAAAACCTCATCAATGACAGCTTCAGTTTTATCATTAGGTAGATGAGCAGCTTCAATAGCTAATTTACATAATCCTTGACCTTTGACTATCATTGAAGGTTTAATTTCTAAGTCATACTCTTGAAGGGCTGTCATCCAAGGTGCTCTTTTCTCACCTAAATCCTTTTGCACTA
Organism: Pseudotsuga menziesii; assembly: GCA_001517045.1. Taxonomy (NCBI): domain Eukaryota; kingdom Viridiplantae; phylum Streptophyta; class Pinopsida; order Pinales; family Pinaceae; genus Pseudotsuga; species Pseudotsuga menziesii. Next base: position 108,950 of record LPNX010957991.1, on the reverse strand, counting down.
ACAAATTTCTAACTGAGGAATAAGGGACTATTATTTTCATTTTAGATTTCAATAAATATGGACGAAAATGTTTGAAAACTTTAAAAACAACAAAAGCTTGCTTATCAACTTCATGGTAATTAAGTTCGGCACCTTTAAAATTTGAACTCCTAAAGGAGATTGGCACTTCATTATTTTGTTGATTTAGTTGGGTTAAAACTGCTGCATATGAGGTGTTAGAAGCGAAAGTATACAATATGAAATCTTTGTTAAAATTTGGGCTTAGAAGTCTAGGAGCTTCTGAAATAGCTTCTAAGATTTTCTGAAATGACTCTTTTTTGGTTTGTCCCCAATTAAAAATAGCGTCCGTCTTAATCATTTTCTGCAAAGGATGAATGATTTCGGAGAAACTGGGAATGAATCTTCTAATAAAACTTATTTTACCGAGAAATGATTGCATTGATTTCTTGTTAGAAGGGTAAGTTATTTTTGAAATGGCTTCGGTTCATTCAGGGTTGATCATGATTCCGTGTTTTGAAACCACACAACCTAATAAAATACTTTCTGAAACAACAAATATTGTTTTTTGAGGATTTAAGGATATTCCAAATTTTCTACATCGTTCAAATACCTTTCTAAGATGATTAATATGATCAGGTCGATGTTTAGAATATACAGTAACGTCATCCAAATAGACAACTACTGAATAGTTAATTAAGCCTCTAAAAGCAATATCCATTGCCCGTTGAAAAGTTGCCCCGGCATTGATTAACCCAAAGGGCATCTTGCGATAAGCATATGTTCCCCATGGAGTTCTAAAAGCTGTTTTCAATTGATCATCTGGGGAAACTAATATTTGGTTGTATCCTGAGAAGCCATCAAGAAGTGACAGTATCTCAGACCCAAACACCTTTTGAAGAATTTGTTCCATGGGAGGAATTGGGTAATTATCATTTTTAGAAGACTTATTAATATTTCTAAAATCTACACATAACCTAATATCCCCGTTTTTCTTCCTAACTGGAACTAGGTTGGCTACCCACTGAGTATGTCTGATGGGAAAAATAATATTGGTAGCTAACAATTCATTTAGTTCCTTCTTAATTGTTGGTTCTAGTGACGGGTGATATTTCCTTAGTTTTTGTTGAAAAGGTTTTGACTCCTGTTTAATTGGAATTATGTGTTGCATGACTTGTGTGTTGAAGGTTTTCAGATCATCATATGTCCATGCAAAGACATCCTTAAATTCTTTAAACAACTTTATAAATGCTATTTTTTCTGCGGGGTTGGAATCTATTCCTAGATTTATAGTTTGGGGATTCAGTTCTGTTCCTAAATTTATGCTTTCATATCTCATTTGAGAGCTATTAGTTTTACAGTTAGGGACAGATCTAAATTTATCTTGAAGATCAAAGAAATTTTCTAATATTAATACTGAATTAGGGATCGGTTTTACCTTTTCAAAATCTTTTTCAACTGAATAAAAATCATTTATTACCAAAAAATCCTGTAGATTTTCGGCATGAGTAACTTCATCAATGACTGAATTTTTAAAGGTATCCTCATTCATCAGAAAATTCAGCACCTACACATCATTATTAAGTACATGCCAGTTAAAAATATTATTTGGTATAGAAGGCCTAAAAATCAATTCCACTGAAAAGAAATCTGGTGTAAGATTTTATGATGGAATTAGTTTTGATGCTACATTTGCTTATAAATCTTCTTCTTGATTTTGAGTTATTGGAATTGAAATTATGTTAAATCCATCAAAATGTGAAATAAGGTTCCATACCTCTCATTGATAATTCTGTAAATGTTCAGAAAGGCAGTGAATAGAGTTATGGACCTGTCTGACGATGATTTCAGAATCACCGTATGCAATTAACTCTTTGATATCCAAATCAATTGATTTTTTCAAACCCTGTATTAAAGCTTCATATTCCACAGTATTGTTTGTACAATTAAATTCCATCCTACAAGCTATACATGTTTTATTTCCCTGAGGGTCTACCAGCAGGCAACCAACTCCAGCTCCTTCTTTAGATTTCGCACCATCAAAATATAGAGTCCAAGTAGAACTATTAACAACTACTTTACTTTCTATAATATTTACAATATTAAGATTATCTACATCATTAATAATTTCCTTGAATGGAGAATAAGGAGAAATAGATGTCACATTTCTAATTTCTGATTGCTATTTATTTTCAGAAAAAAGCAGAATTTTCAGCTTTAAAATTACCAAATCCCAATTCATACATGTAATTCCCCATAATGGAGTCTGAAAATAAAACTGGTTCGCTAGGATCATGTAGTTCTGTCACAGTATGTTTCGTATATATTTCTCTGTTTATCTTTATTTGATTTGAATTTCCATTCTTAGGTAACCATAATGTTGACCAATCGGTGGAAAAGAATCCATTCAATTGTTGAGACCAATCTCTACTTAAAAATAGCCCATATGCATTAGGAATATCTGCAACAACAATATCTATAATTTGAAAAATTGAAGGGTTGCAAGCAATCCTGACTAAAACATCTTTCATCTCCCCTACAACCTTCACATTTGTCCTATCTAATCGAGTTATTTGTGAATTTGATGGAACATATTTTCCATTCAACCTTTTGCATACTGATAAAGGCATCACATTGGAGGATGCTCCGGAATCTACCATGCAATTGTGAACGTTCCTATTGAAAATATCAAAGGTAAGTAAGAATGGAGGTGTGGTTGATTTAGAATTCTTTCCTATTAGTGAGGCTTTGTCAGCCGTTGATTTTCCTTTATCAATTGCTGTTAAATCATCATTAGAATTATTTGCAGCAACATTTTGTTTCACATTAGGAATAATTGAACTCATGGCAGGATTTATAACATGACTGTTAGGCATTGGGTAAATTTGAAGAAGATCATACATGCTGATGTTTGCACGTGTCTTCTTCAGATCTTCAATTATATCATATTGTAAATCTAATTTTGGAGCATTTTGAATGGGTTGGGTAATTTTGGTTGATTGAGTCTACTTGCCAGATTGAGTTTGTTTATTAGGTTGTGAATTATTGTTGTAATTACTTGGAGTAGAACTTGATGAAGCTCCAGGAGAGTTTGCAAATGTTCTACTATGAGTATTATAGGCATGTTGTCCTAGAGGCAGACTTTTACTCTCATATTCTTTTACAATACTATCCTAGAAATGACCATTAACTTGTTTAGGTTCCTCCGATTCTTCATCATTTTCTGATTCCTCTTCTTCTTCATTTTCAGTTATTTCTTGATTAGAAGGATTCTCTAATAAAGATAAAATAGCTCGAATTGTATTAAAAAATTCTTCATTTCCTGCTATGTCAGGTGGTGTACTTGTTTTATTATTTGTATTCAGATTTTGTCTAAACTGATTTCTGAAATATCCCCTAGAAGAAGAAGCTTCAGAATTGGTTTTCTTTAATCCTACAACTTCATTGGTTAATGCTTGAATAGCATTTTGCAGCTGTTCTACATCAAATGCTTTATCGTTTTCTGAACTAAGTTTTTCAATCTTCCTACGAGGGAAAGCATCAGATTTCCCACTTCTATCTGGTTCATAGGACATAGAATCCTTCTCGACTTTAATGGCTTCCTCAAAAGTTTCTACCAACGTTGTTTTCCCAGCTCTCTTAACAAACATCCCAGAATATTTTGGTAAAGCTGAAGTATAATTTTCAATAATTATATCCTTAGGTGGTTGAGAAGCAATTGGAATTTTATTTTTTAATGTAAGAAACCTCTAGTTAAAATCCTTAATCCTTTCTTTAGACTCCATTTTAATCCGAGATAACTCCAGGGCTAAAAGAGCAGGTGTTTTATATTCCCCAAATTTATCTAAAAAAGGTTTATTAAATTCACATGTTGTGATCCAATCCAACAGCCTTAAAAAACAAATTTCATCAAGCAAAATTTTATTTTGCTAGATGAAATATTTGAATTTCTTATTTCAAATTACCAAATCAGGAGCTACTGAAATGGTGAAAGTCCATTGTTTTTATAACCTTGGGAACTACGTTTATTTGGCAAAGAATTACTATATTAAAATCAGTATTTTGAATGAATTATGTTTCAAATCAGGGGATAAGCGTTTGGGTGGATATGCTTCTCACTCTAATATCACTAATAAGCCTTATATGAAAATTCATCATTTGGTATGTTTTATTTGTTCTTCAATTGCAAATTTAATAAGTTTGTGAAGAATGGGAGGTTGACTAGTGCACTTTTTGGTACCTTATCAAAATCCCATGCAATTTTTTATTCCCAAGGTTTGTCCTCCAATCTTTGAAATGCATAATCCAACCATAAGAATTTAATCTCAATCTTCGTAATACACTCCATATGTGACTTATATTCTTGCATGTAAGGATTGGGGTTGATATGATGGGTTCTGTCATGTGTTTCACGTAGCATTTTAGCCATTTATGAAGGTTGAAATTATTATATAGCAAGGTCAATGTTTTAGCACCCACAGTTCTTCCCCTATGGTCAGTTCAATTCCCATCACCCTCTCCCATATCCGATCCACTTGATTAAAGGCTGATATGTCATCATTATACACGTACAAAACTCTTTGAATGACATTTAATTGCAGTACGAGCATAGCGTCGTGTCCTCTTGTTCGTTGGGCACCTGTACTCTATGCAATGTGTGGTTTTATTTCGATCAAGTCGAGTAAATTATGGCACAGCAAGGTTGTTCTGGACGCTTCACCGTCTTTAGACACTATTCTGATCACCTCTCTCAATAATCATTCCTGTTCGCTCATGCTGGTTTTACAGGGTTCCTGTCTGATTTCACCCATGTCGCATTTCATTTATGAAAGAATCGGGTTTCATTGTTTATGGTTTCTGCTTGATTTTCATCCCGAATGGTCTCTCTACAACGTTTTGTGTTATTGAAATCCATTTTTTTTCTTTTGTGCGCAACTGTGTGCGTTCGCACTCGTAACCATGGCTCTAGTTTTCAGGGTCGAACCTAATAACACGAAGCTTCTTGATGAGAATTCAGAGCTTATAGCCAAGGTAGAAGCAGTTGGGTGGCTTCCCTTTTTATGAAAATTTGCATACTCAAACCCTGAAGTTACTAGATTGTTTTCCCTCTCGCTGGTTGATGCTAGAGCTAAGGTGGTCGGCCTTCAGTTCAGAGTGGATGAGTGCTCAGTCGCCCTAGCTACGGACCTACCTTTAGCAGATGAACGCTGGTTTAAATCCAAACAGATGAAATCTACTGAATGGAGGAAGATATTAAAAAACCCCTACTAGGAAGTGTCTTTTAGGGCTGGTGTGTCGCGCAAGTATTTCAAAAAGGAATGGAGGCCTGTGTTGGACGTTATTCATAGGTATGTTACCTGCGAGGGCCATCTTTCTTCTGCATATGTTTATCATCTTAAGTTAATGTCTGTGTTTCTTGGTCAGCGTCTCAATTTGCCTCATTATTTAGTTCAAAGCATGACTAAGATGTCTGTGGCCATTAAGAAAGGGCCCAAGAATATTGGTCAGAGTCTTTTCCACCATGGTCTTGTTAGAATGTTAGTAGAGAGGGAGTTGTCCAAACGAAATCAGACCTGGGACCATTTGCTTGAGAAGAATGGTTTTATGGCATTTTGCCATTGCCAATTTGATTGCACAGAGGAGTGTTTTAGGCATCAGCAGCCTTGTGAAGTTCCAACTCCACCTGTGCATAATCCTCGGCCAAATCCTAATGATCATGTAAACCCTAGAGTTCACGAGGGTTGTGCTCCTTCTTCTGTGCAAAGTCTTGGTTCTCCCATGCGGTCTAAGCGAAGGAGGAATTCTATAAATCTTTCCCCGGTAATCCCGAACTGTGATGATAAACCCTGTAGACCGACCCCAAGTGTTAAGGTTACTGGCCGATTTACTAGGATTATGGTGTCCAAAGTCAATGCTGTTCAATATTCTGTGAAGAATAATAAAGATATAGAAACAGTTCTATTGGATGATGAGGAGAATGGACCTGTCCCGCATGATGATCCTGATATCGAACCCGAACCTGTGATTCACTTGGTAGAACGCAGCCCTCATATTTATGATAAGAATCCCCGAGTGGACTCTTTGCCAAATCCTCAAATCAAGGGCAAGTATGTTGAAGGGAATCTACCTGGTTCATATCGAATTAGTGAAGCAGTTCACCCACTATTCGTCAATTGTTTGCTTGATAAGATACGTAGAATGGAGGTAGAAATAATAGAGTTGGCAGCACGTAGTGATTCTATGAAAGCAGAGAATACGAAGTTGCAGGAGAAATTCGATTCTGCTGATAAATGCATCTTGCGTCTGAAAAGACACAAGAACAAGTTAATCCGGAGAGTTCTGAAACTTCAACATACGAATCATAAAAATAAGGAAAGAGTTCATGAGTTGAATGCTCAGGTCACTTTTATGCAGCTTAAAAGTCACTCACAGGCTCCATTTTCTCAAATTCCGGCGACTGGTGTGAACATACAGGTTTTCAATACTCCTAATAGGCCATAGTGAACATACAGGTTTTCAATACTCCTAACAGGCCATAGCATTTTGGGATACTCACTTTTGTACATATGTCTAGAAAGTATTTCAGGTTTTAAGTATGTAAGTAGAAGCAGCAAATGATATGAAGTTATTTGTTTTCCAGGTATTGTTTTGAGTAATTAGTGGATTATGTAATTTAGTTTATTTACCCTCGCGTTTGTGTTAATTCTTACTGTGGGATGTTGTAGATGATTTGGTTGGGTTTCTAGATGCGCCTTTCCTGGATTTTGGTGATCACTCGTTTTCAGGATTATCTCCGAGAAATTATGAACGAATCAGTTGAAACTGTTTTCAATTATGGATATGTCGCCTCCTAGGTGTCACTAATTTACTAGTGCCTTCATCATTTTTTTGATTTAGCACTATAGGACGAATCTTTTCAATTTCACGATATCATAACGTATATAGAAAATGACAATTTCATTTGTCATTTTTCTATTTTGGATGGAATTGGTTAAGATTATGATGGTGTAAATTCCTATTTTATAAAACTATCTCTATTTGAGATTCAATGTATTGAAGGAGATAGGGGTTTACTGTAAAAGGGGTCGATGTTTGAGGAAAGAGACTAGGCAGGATCACTTTATCATTTCTCTGTAGCTAAGACAATTTCTTGTTGGGAGTTACAACATCTTTTGACTGAAGATATTTATAAGTATATTTGCAGTATTTTTACTATGGAGATGTACTTGTAGTATCGTTGATCTTGCTATTTCTTTTCGCAGTCTTTATGTTTTGCTACTTTTCTTTGAAGAAATGTACAAATGCATCATGTTAAATTGTCGATCTACACTGGTTCAACTAAGCAAATTCATATCATATGGTAAATTTTGATGTTATCATTATAATGTATGTGATATACTAGTTCTGTGTGTTGTCTTGTTCGTTATCAGAATTTTTTCTGAAGTTTTCAAGATTGTCTGCACAGTATCATTATTTGCAAGTTGATGCCAGGATTAATATTATCAGGCTCCTGATTAGGATAGGATATCTAGGATATATGAATGGTAGTTTTTATTTAATTTATAGAAACTATATTGAATCAGATTTTTCTTGTTTGCACTCTGTCAAATTATTTTTCAATCTTATTATGAATGTACTTGTGTTTATAATGTGATTTATGTAATTAGTTGAGTTTGTTAATATTGTCTTAACCATTTATTTCTGTACATATAGGTTAATTGGTTTGACTAGATTAATTTTTAGTCATTAGTTGTGTAACGTATGAGCTAACTAATAATCAGTTTTAACAATTTTCCTTTGCATATTCATAAGTGTAGTATAGATTCAGTTAACGAATATTAACTTCACTTCTTTCCTTTTAGTTTCCTCTTGTAGTTAGGAGTGATTTAAGAGAAGGCAATGGGGCCTTAATCCCATCAGAGACAACTATCTAACGACCAAGAGCAGCTTTTGAAAGCTTTTGGATCGGGTTGTCTCTCAGTTGACTGTTGTGCCAATTCGGTCTGTCAACAATGGCGCTAGAAGGAGGGCCAAATTAAGCTAATGGATGATGAACACAATACTATTCACAATACTAATCACCCCTCTACTGTTGAATTCACACCACCTTCTCGATCGGGTGAATTACAATCATCATCCCAACCACAAACATTCCAGTCATCCCAATTAGGTGAGACCCCATTGAACGATACTGTTTGAAGTCTTATCCATCAGTTCAACTCTAGCAGTGCCCATCCACCTAAAGAACTTGACCAGTTCAAACAGGCCATCAATGAATCCCGTATGATTTTAACCATAGCTTATTCAAATCTCACTGGGATCCAATCCACCGAATTGCCTCTTCCACAGATCAGGTGTCCACGCACTCACCATATTGAGTCTACTTCTGAAGAACAGAATCAACCTTTAGGTGTCTTCCTTGACCAGCAATTACAACAGTTTCGAAAAGGCACCAATCAACCTTCATCTTCTTTAGGACCATCTACTACAGGAGGGTCTGGTCAACCCCCATCACCGCCACATTCACCTCCTCACACTTTTCAAACACCACCTTCACCACCTCCACCACCAAGGAACATGGCAAACCTAAACCCGAACCCTAATGCCAATTTTCCATGGTTAGCACAGGATGCGGTCGCTGTTCTAGGTGATCAACATCCTTTACCACAACATCTCGAGAAATTGTTTCCCAAATTCAATCCCGAGCTGAAAGAGCCTGCAGAAGACCATGTCAAGAAATTCATGCTAGCAGTTCGGCTTTTGAATGTTGAGCATGAAGATGTAGACTGTCGGCTTTTCCCTTACACATTTGAGGGAAAAGCTTTGACCTGGTATTTCTCACTTACTGCTGGTTCTATTACCAGTTGGAATGAATTCGAGTTGGCTTTCATGAATAAGTTTAGAGACGATAAGACTCCAGCCGTGTTAGTTTTTGGAATTATCTAGAATCCGTATGGAAACCAAGGAGAAAGTCAAAGACTTTAACCAGAGGTTCCTGACTCTTAGAAATAGAATCCCTGCCACCTCAAGGCCTACTGAAGATGTCACTATTGAATTCTATACTTCAGCTTTACCCGTATCTATGGCCATGTTCGTCAGGAGAGCGGCCAAACCCACTCTCACCGAAACCTTTGATGAAGCCATTAAGGTCGAGAAGGACATGTCTGCTATTAAAACGAACCCCGGGGTGGACACGGATTCTGCATCTTCTTCTCATAAAAAGAGTGAGAGTCCTTCCAAAACCACAAATCCTCATAAAAAAGGTCAAGACGCACTAGACTTAGACAGCCTCCAGAGAGTCATAAAGAAGCTATCCAATGAAATCATTGATTTGAAGAAAGGTACTTCTGAAAGTATTCCAAATAAAGAACCACCCTGACAGCCTTTTAGAAGACCATTCCAAAATACAGCTGCTAAATAGACCCCACCCTCTGAGGCTAATAACGTAGATGAGATTAATAACTTTCTAAAAGTATTGGTCTCAGGCTTTGAAACGTCAGCTGAAGGTGAAACCCAATATTCTGGACAGATTTCTGAGGATGCCCAAGGTAAAGATAGTAACACTAAAGAACAACCTCATCAAATTATCAGTCACTTCTGGGATACTACAGAAGTGACCGACGATGAAGAGGTTGCCGCTGTAAATGTTAATTAGCATCAATACAATACTAGGAGTAAGGAAATTCAGTCCTTAGGAGAAACCTCCACAACACCTACAAATGACAGTTTGGCTGTCAAAACAAGAAATCAACCCTCAAATACTAAGTCTACATCTTCTTTCGAGTTAGAATATGATCTGGTTGAGGATTTGAAGAAACTTAGAGCCAATATTTCTATCTTTGAACTCCTCAAATGGCCTGCTATTCATGACAAGATTATTCAAGGGGCTTCTCTAAATAAAAATGGCAAAACTTCCTCCGCTCAAAACAACTCTGCTAGTACTAAAGACAATCCAACGAAAACTTCAGTTAACGCCTCATCCATAGGTAAGAAATCAGATTCCTCAACTCCTCCATTTCTACTCACATTTGAAATCTGCAATCGTAAGGTACACAATTATATGATAGATTCAGGGGCTTCTAAAAACATCATGCCATATTCGGTATGTAAAAAACTCAATGCAATCCCCATCCCATGTGATACGAGCATTGTGCAACTTGACCAATCAAACGTAAAGGTAATAGGAAAGTTGAATGAAGTACTGATAAGATTAGCCTCAAACCCTCAGGTTCATTTCATCATTGACATAATTGTTGCAGATATCCCTGAGGCATATGGCTTATTCCTCAGTAGGGATTGGTCTGAAAAATTGAAGGGATATTTTGCAACGGATTGGTCACACTTGTGGCTTCCTCATAATGGTCGCCCAAACAAAATCAGAATCGATCGAGAGAATTATATGAAGCACACGGTCACCGAACTGGATGACTCAAACGAGCCAGTGTTATTCATTGATACTATAATGGGAAATTACGTGGTTGATTCCTTTTTTGGAAACCTTGAGGCTGAAACATCATCAGTCCAAGACCCATAACAGCAGTCTGAAGTTTTTCATTTTACACAAGTTTCAGACGAAATTCCAGTTCTCAACACTACACATTTAGACCTAAATAATGGGTTCTGGTCCCTATACTTTGACGGATCTAAGTCAAAGGAAGGGGCTGGGGCTGGTTGCTTGTTAATAGATCCCCACAGAAAAAGGTATTTTGTTGCTTGCAGGTTGGAATTTGAGTGTACCAATAATATTGCTGAATATGAAGCCCTGATTTAGGGGCTGAAAAAGGTAATTGATCTAGGAGCTAAGGCTCTGGTAGTATTATGAGATTCTGAAATTATCGTTAGACAGGTATGCAACACTATACATTGCATTGCTGGTCATCTAAGAAATTACCAGACATAGGTGTGGAATTTATTATTTTCATTTGAAGCTTTTAACATAAATTCTATTCCTCATTATTTGAATCAGGAAGCAGATATGTTAGCGAATGTTGCTTCAAGGTTAATTCCATCTGAAGGGATGTTTGCTGATTCTTTATCCGTCGAACTGCTTTTCAGACCTTCCATACCTGATAATATTGTCAATTGGAGATTCTTTAATCATGACGAGCAATTAACCGAGTTTTTGACCATGAAGGACACCTTCAAAGACGCAGCTATCGATGAGATGACTCATGATGAAGATCTGTATAACTTTTCGGTAATTCATAAACCTTGTTCGATTGAAGAATCTCTTAATCAGGTCAGTACCATTCCTAAATCTGTAATCAAACTTGATAAATTCTATGATTTGAAGGACAAATTTAAAGGTGCAAGGAATTGTAAAACCAACAACTCTACTATGCAATCTGAAGTCATAAATTTAGGCACTGAACACAATCATCAATGTGTCAATCTGGGTAGTACATGTACTCCCCAAGAAAAAATATCCTTCATTTAACTCTTTAATGGGTTTAAAGACATTTTTGCTTGGACATATGACGATCTCAAGACATTTGATCCAAACATAATGTGGCATGTCATCTCGATGAAACAACAAGCTAAACCATTTTAGCAGAAATTAAGAAAAATGCACCCTAGCCTAGAACTGGCTGTTAAGAAAGAGCTTAACAAACTCCTGGCTGCCAGAATAATATTTCCAGTGCAGCATACGCAGTGAGTGGCAAACCTTGTCCCGATTAGAAAGAAAAATGGTGAGATCAGGTTGTGCATCAATTTCCGAAATCTGAACAAGGTTTCAGAAAAAAGATAATTATCCCGTTCCCCCTATGGAAAAAATATTACAACAGGTTTCTGGATCTGAAATGTTCTCACTTTTAGATAGATTTTTGGGATACAACCAAGTGTTAGTATCCAAAACAGATCAGTTGAAAACAAACTTTAGAACCCCTTGAGGAACTTATGCTTACAGGAAAATGCCATTTGGTTTAATTAATGCCGGAGCAACATTTCAAAGGGAAATGGATATTGCATTCAGAGGCCTAATCGGCCAATCTATTGTCATTTACCTTGACAATGTGACTGTTTTTTCAAAAAACAGGGTTGATCACCTAACACATCTTAGGAGGGTTTTTGAACGTTGCAAGAAATATGGGATCTCCCTGAATCCCAAGAAATCCATCTTTGCGGTTACAGAAGGTAAATTATTGGGTTTTGTAGTTTCTAAACAAGGTATCAATATTGACCCTGAACGAACCCAGGATATATCACAGATTTCTATGCCTCACTCAAAGAAAACTATGCAATCATTTCTAGGGAAAATAAATTTTGTCTCTAGGTTTATCCCTGGATTCACTGAGATTGTCAGACCACTTCAAAAAATGATTAAGAAAGATGTTGAGTTTAAATGGTCTGTTGAAGAAAAGCAATCCTTTCAAGATATATTAAAAGCTATTTCTGAAGCTCCTACTTTAACAAGCTTGGATTTCTCTAAACCATTTATTTTGTACACTTTTGCTTCTGACTCTTCATATGCTGTTGTTTTAACACAGAAAAATTAGGAAAACAATGAAGCTCCCATTGCTTTTACAAGTTCCAGTTTTAATGGTGCAGAGCTCAATTATCCAAAAGTAGACAAACATGCCTTTGCTGTTTTTAAGTCAGTAAAACATTTTCGGCCTTATTTGCTGAAGTCTCATACCAAGGTTATTGTGTCGTATTCCGCAGTCAGAAATCTTTTGGTACAAAAGGACCTGGGTGAAAAGCGAGCCCATTGGGTCACAGCACTTCAGGAGTATGACCTGGAAATCAAGCCTTTGAAGATTGTCAGAGGACAGGGACTTTGTAAGTTGGCTGCCGGATCTTCAAACATGTCTGAATCTGATCTGCACTTTATCGATGAACATTCTCTATTTGAAAGGGAAGTTTTTCCAATCTCAGCCCCCCCTGATTCCTGGTATCATGAAATTAAGTTATTTTTATTGCATGGAAATGCTCCTGAACATTTAGACTCATGCAGCAAAAGGGATTTGGGATTAAGATATGCCCCTTATCAGCTGATAGATAACATTCTGTTCAAAAAGAATTTCGAAGGGGTTCTCCTTCGTTGTTTAGAAAGAAATGAAGCTGATAGTGTGTTGTCTCAACTACATGCAGGGCCAGCCAGGGGACACTTTGGCGGGGAAACCACTGCACATAAAGTACTCAAGGCTGGATATTACTGGCCTACTTTGTTCAGAGATGCATATGCCTTTGCTAGGAAATGTCAGGAGTGTCAAAGAGCAGACGGAAGACTTAAGAAAGCCGCATTAACTCTCCAGCTTGTTATTGTTGAAATTCCATTTCAAAAATGGGGTTTGGACATTGTTGGTCCAATTACACCAGCTTCTTCACAACAGCACAAGTACATTCTGACAACCACTGATTATTTCACCAGATGGGTCGAAGCCATCCCTTTGTGAGTGGTTAACTCAGAACAGGTGATATCATTCCTTGACTTTTCTATTGTCACCAGGTTTGGCGTTCCTGAATCTTTGATTTTTGACAATGCAACCTATTTTTCTTCTTTAAAAATTAACAGAATACGCATTGGAAAAGGGTATAAAATTTAAGTATTCAGCTAATTATTATCCTTAGGGTAACGGATTAGCTGAATCCTCCAATAAAAATTTAATCAAAATCTGAAACGCACAGTGGTTAATCATCATAAAAATTGGCACAACGCCTTATCAAATTCCCTGTGGGCTGACAGAGTGACTCCCAAGGCTACCATAGGTAATTCTCCCTTTTTCCTGGTATATGGAAAAGAAGCTATTCTTCCTCCCCATCTATTTCTACCCTCCCTACAGCTCTCCCAGTCAGTGTAGGAAACAGGATGTTCTGCCATGGAACATCATATTAATACTCTGCTTAAACTGGAGGAAGAAAGAGAGTTGGCCAGGAAAAAATTTGACCAACACCAGAAGACAGTGAAACGTTGGTTCGATCACAAAAATTTAGGTAGTAGAGATTTGGAAGTAGGTGACCTAGTTATGAAATGGGACAAAGAAGTATGAAGAAAGAGGAAAACATTCTAAGTTCCAATGCATGTGGCTCGGACTGTTTATCATTATAGAAAAACTTGGTCCCAGTACATTCAGGTTACAAACACTGGAGGGAGACATCGAGAACCTTCCGGTAAATGGCCATCTAATCAAAAAATATTTCTGCTGATACCCATTAGGGGATTATCCTGTACATACCTTGTGTGGTTTTCTTGGTTTGTGGAAGTTTTTTAGTATGTTCATTTTATTTGTTTGCTTTGGAAATCCTCTCACATCTATTCGTTGTTTTATTTGCATAATCTTGAGAGTGATCAACTCATTTAATCCCTGGCTGATAACTTTTCATCAAATCTTGTGGATGATTTCCAAATCATGTGTCATGATCTTTAATATCCTCAGTATTACCATGCTTCCCTTAGAAGCCCACTAATAACTGTTTTTCATCTTGAACAGTGAACGGTTTTTTTTCGTCTTTTTAAATTTTACCAGAAGATCCTAAATCATGTAAATATAAATTAATAAGATGAACATCTGCAAATATTTCTCCAAAGGGATTAGGGCAGTATTTGCCAAAGGTTATCTGTTCAAGTTATTTACGCCACTCCCTCTCGTAAAGAGAGTTAGACTTGCCTCCCCATCTTCTAAGACGATCTCATTCGAGATTAAATATAACTACAATATGGCCATGGTTGGAGTTTGAATGCAAAAGGAATGAATTTCTAAAAATAATCTGAAGGACAGAGGGTCTCATTATGAGCCAGTCTGTTCAGGACCATAAATTTGCATTCAGTAACATTGTCGCTTCCGGTCACCAAGCCGAGACAATGGCCCTTGGACAAAACACCAAGGGATAAAAGGTCTCATCATGAGCCGGTTTATTTATTGTAGTGCAGATTGGTGACTGACATGGTTACTACCTGGTTACCAAGCCAGAGCTGTGGCCTTTAGGTATTTTCAAAAATGAAAATAGAAAAACAAAAGAAAAGAGGAGAAAATGATAATAATGTTTCCACCTAACCAGAATTGTCTATCTATAGCTGGCAGATGGGATACTGGCATTCTTTGGACTTTGAAGCAACCTTGTCGAGGCTATGGACGCCTACTGGTAGCAGGGCCATACTTGTGGTATTAAGAATATATTCTTCAAAACCAAGTCATCTACCACCTTACTTCGTTTGGTTTGACTCTTGTGAGAGACCCGATCTTTATCAAATAAATAATTAAAATGTATAAGTTTCTGGTAAGTTTTAGAAGCGTGAAATCCCTGAATCTGCTTGAGATGCAAAATAGTGACTTTTGTATAATGGTATACATGGAGGATCTAATTTCTTTTTGATTGCATGATTTCAGGCCAAGAAAACAGAGATAATTGTTCCGTCCAGTCAGTCGCCATCTGTTGTGATCCAATCCAACAGCCTTAAAAAAAAAATTTCATCAAGCAAAATTTTATTTTGCTAGATGAAATATTTGAATTTCTTATTTCAAATTACCAAATCAGGAGCTACTGAAACGATGAAATTCCATTGTTTTTATAACCTTGGGAACTACGGTTATTTGGCGAAGAATTACTATATTAAAATCAGTATTTTGAATTAATTATGTTTCAAATCAGGGGATAAGCGTTTGGGTGGATATGCTTCTCACTCTAATCTCACTAATAAGCCTTATGTGAAAATTCATCATTTGGTATGTTTTATTTGTTCTTCAATTGCAAATTTAATAAGTTTGTGAAGAATGGGAGGTTGACTAGTGCACTTTTTGGTACCTTATCAAAATCCCATGCAAATTTTTATTCCCAAGGTTTGTCCTCCAATATTCAAATTATGCATAATCCAACCATAATTATTTAATCTCGATCTTCGTAATACGCTCCATATGTGACTTATATTCTTGCATGTAAGGATTGGGGTTGATATGATGGGTTATGTCATGTGTTTCACGTAGCATTTTCTCCATTTCTGAAGGTTGAAATTATTATATAGCAAGGTCGATGTTTTAGCACCCACAGTTCTTCCCCTATGGTCAGTTCAATTCCCATCACCCTCTCCCATATCCAATCCACTTGATTGAATTCTGATATGTCATCATTATACACGTACAGAACTCTTTGAATGACATTTAATTGTAGTACGAGCGTAGCGTCGTGTCCTCTTGTTCGTTGGGCACTTGTACTCTATGCAATGTGTGGTTTTATTTCGATCAAGTCGAGTAAATTATGGCACATCAAGGTTGTTCTGGAGGCTTCGCCGTCTTTAGCCACTATTATGATCACCTCTCTCAATAATCATTCATGTTCGCTCATGCCGGTTTTACAGGGTTCCTGTCTGAGTTCACCCATGTCGCATTTCATTTATGAAAGAATCAGGTTTCATTGTTTATGGTTTTTGCTTGATTTGCATCCTGAATGGTCTCTCTCCAGCGTTTCGTGTTATTGCGATCCGTTCTATCTCCTCTGTGCGCAACTGTGTGCGTTTGCACTTGTAACCATGGCTCCATTTGTCAGGGTCGAACCTAATAACACGAAGCTTCTTGATGAGAATTCGGATCTTCTAGCCAAGGTAGAAGCAGTTGGGTGGATTTCCTTTTTCCACAAATTTGCAAACTCAAACCCTGAATTCACTAGATTATTTTCCCTCTCGCTGGTTGATGCTAGAGCTAAGGTGGCCGATCTTCAGTTCAGAGTGGATGAGCACTCAGTCGCCCTGGCTATGGACCTACCTTTAGTAGGTGAACACTGGTTTAAATCCAAACAGATGAAATCTACTGAATGGAGGCGGATGTTAAAAAACCCCTGCCAAGAATTGTCTTTCAGGGCTTGTGTGTCGCACAAGTATTTTAAAAAGGAATGGAGGCCTCTGTTGGACGTTATTCACAGGTATGTTACCTACGAGGGCCATCTTTCTTCTACGTATGTTTATCATCTCAAGTTAATGTATGTGTTTCTTGGTCAGCGTCTCAATTTGCCTCATTATTTAGTTCAAAGCATGACTAAGATGTCTGTGGCCATTAAGAAAGGGCCCAAGAATATCGGTCGGATTCTTTTCCACCATGGTCTTGTTAGAATGTTAGTAGAGAGGGAGTTGTCCAAACGAAATCAGAACTGGGACCATTTTCTTGAGAAGAATGGTTTTATGGCATTTTTCCATTGCCAATTCGATTGCGTAGAGGAGTGTTTTAGGCATCAGCACCTTTGTGAAGTCCCAACTCCACCTGTTCATAATCCTCGGCCAAATCCTAATGATCATGTAAACCCTAGTGTTCGCGAGGGTTGTGCTCCTTCTTCTGTGCAAAGTCCCGGTTCTCCCATGCAGTCTAAGCGAAGGAGGAAGTCTGTAAGTCTTTCCCTGGTAACCTCGAACTGTGATGATAAACCCTGCAGACCGACCCGAAGTGTTATGTTTACTGGACAATTTACTAGGAGTATGGTGTCCAAAGTCAATGTTGTTAAATCTTCTGTGAAGAATAATAAAGATATAGAAACGTTTCTATTGGATGATGAGGAGAATGGACCTGTCCCGCATGATGATCTTGATATCAAACTCGAACCTGTGATTCACCCGGTAGAACGCAGCCCTCATATTTCTGATAAGAATCCTCGAGTGGACTCTGTGCCAGATCCTCAAATCAAGGGCAAGTCTATTGAAGGGAATCTACCTAGTTCATATCGAATTAGTGAAGCAGTTCACCCATTGTTTGTCAATTGTTTGCTTGATAAGATACGTAGAATGGAGTTGGCAGCACATAGTGATTCTGTGAAAGTAAAGAATATGAGGTTGCAGGAGAAATCCGATTTTGCTGATAAATTCATCTTGCGTCTGAAAAGACACAAGAACAACTTAATCCGGAGAGTTCTGAAACTTCAACATAGAAATCATAAAAATAAGGAAAGAGTTCGTGAGCTAAATGCTCAAGTCACTTTGATGCAGCTTAAAAGTCACTCACAGGCTCCATTTTCTCAAATTCCGGCGACTGGTGTGAACATACAGGTTTTCAATACTCCTGATAGGCCATAGAATTTTGGGATACTCACTTTTGTACATATGTCTAGAAAGTATTTCAGGTTTGAAGTATGTAAGTAGAAGCAACAAATGATATGAAGTTATTTTGTTTTCCAGGTATTGTTTTGAGTAATTAGTGGATTATGTAATTTAGATTATTTACCCTCGCATTTGTGTTAATTCTTACTGTGTGATGTTGCAGATGATTTGGTTGGGTTTCCAGATGCGCATTTCCTGGATTTTGGTGATCACTCGTTTTCAGGATTATCTCCGAGGAATTATGAACGAATCAGTTGAAACTGTTTTCAATTATGGATATGTCGCCTCCCAGGTGTCACTAATTTACTAGTGCCTTCATCATTTTTTTGATTTATCACTATAGGCCAAATCTTTTCAATTTCACGATATCATAACGTATATAGAAAATGACAATTTCATTTGTCATTTTTCTGTTTTGGATGGAATTGGTTAAGATTATGATGGTGTAAATTCTTGTTTTATAGAACTATCTCTATATGAGATTCAATGTGTTTAAGGAGACAAGGGTTTATTGTAAAAGGGGTCGATGGTTGAGGAAAGAGACTAGGCAGGATCACTTTATCATTTCTTTGTAGCTAAGACAATTTCTTGTTGGGAGTTACAACATCTTTCGACTAAAGATATTTATAAGTATATTTGCAGTATTTTTACTATGGAGATGTACTTGTAGTATCGTTGATCTTGCTATTTCTTTTCGCAGTATTTATGTTTTGCTACTTTTGTTTGAAGAAATGTACAAATGCATCATGTTAAATTGTCGATCTACGCTGGTTCAACTAAGAAAATTCATGCCATATGGTAAATTTTGATGTTATCATTATAATGTATGTGATATACTAGTTCTGTGTGTTGTCTTTTTCGCTATCAAAATTTTTTCTGAAGTTTTCAAGATTGTCTGCACAGTATCATTATTTGCAAGTTGATGCCATGATTAATATTATCAGGCTTTTGATCAGGATAGGATATCTAGGATATATGAATGGTAGTTTTTATTTAATTTATAGAAACTAGATTGAATCAGATTTTTCTTGTTTGCACTCTGTTAAAAAAATTTCAATCTTATTATGAATGTACATGTGTTTATAATGTGATTTATGTAATTAGTTGAGTTTGTTAATATTGTATTAACCATTTATTTCTGTACATATAGGTTAATTGGTTTGACTAGATTAATTTTTAGTCATTAGTTGTGTAACGTATGAGCTAACTTAATAATCGGTTTTAAGTTTTCCTTTGCATATTCATAAGTGTAGTATAGATTCAGTTAACGCATATTAACTTCACTTCTTTCCTTTTAGTTTCCTCTTGTAGTTATGAGTGATTTAAGAGAAGGAAACGGGGCCTTAAACCCATCAGAGACAGCTATCTAACTACTGAGAGCAGCTTTTGAAAGCTTTTGGATCGGGTTGTCTCTTAGTTGATTGTTGTGCCAATTCAGCCTATCAACATCACCCCAATTTGTAATTGATCCTTGTACTAATGAAAAGTACCAAGTAGAGGCTCTTCCTTCAAAAGTTAGAGGAAACAATCGACAAACCACATCTTCATGCTGAACATTCATAGTTCGAACAGTTAACATGAATTTGTCTACATGCACCTCTGTAGGTTCTTTGTCATCTGGGTTAAAATTAGGAAGAAGTTTATCTGAATGTTTAGGCAAAGGATGTTGTATACCAGGGACAGCTACAGCATTTGTTCTCAACCAAGGGAGTTGTGGATTAGGCGGAGGATTAGCTCCTCCTCCCACAGGTACGTTTCCCTCCATAGGACTTCTCTCAGAACCTGAAGAACTCCCTGGATTGGATGATCTTGGACTATCAGGTGGTGATTCTAGAGGAGAAGGTGGCAGTGTTTGTTTGAGTAGTTTGTCTCTGATGACTTCTAATTTGATAACGTGGATTGCTATCAGCTTCTTGCAAATCTTAGTAACTATGTTCAATTGCGGATTACATTGTTGTTGTCTAGGTAGACCATAATCTATTGGAGATACACCAAGTTGATTAGCATATGCTCTTGTAAGAATATGTCGTGATTCTTCTAAAGTTTGAGTACTTTGTTCAGGAGTAAATGGAGATGTGATATGATCACGTTCGAGGATGCTCCTAACAGTTTCTATAAATGGTAGTCTACTGACTTCTGGAGGATGTTGACTGGTTGAAAGTTTATCATTAGTTTCACNGATATGATCACGTTCGAGGATGCTCCTAACAGTTTCTATAAATGGTAGTCTACTGACTTCTGGAGGATGTTGACTGGTTGAAAGTTTATCATTAGTTTCCCCTGCCAGTAATCATTAACAGGCCCTCCTTCTAGCGCCATTTGTTGGCCTGATTTTCTGACCCAGGCCAACTAAGGAGATTAAGCCCACACAAGCAGCTTAAATCAGCTCCCAGTGTGTTTGGGATGAGAAAACCTCGCAGGTTATGGTAACGTTATGGTCCTGCTACCAACTGAATTTTTCTCTTAAGGAGAAACTAAAATTCAGTAAAAATGTATCCTAATCTTATTTCTATCTAATAAACCCTAAAATTAGTTTTCTACTACCTAAGTTATCCTAGAATTGCTTTCTTAATGAAAGTCTTCGATTTTTTTAGGATTTTGTATCCAATGTTCTAAATTTTAAAAGACTAATATAATTATTCTAAAATTACCCAAATTCTATTTAACAATCATTAAATGTAAACTATACTAAAATAATACTAACTAAACTATTTTATCCCAGCTGAGAGCAATTTGAATATTATATTAATTATCAATTAATATAATAATGAACAGAAAGATAAATGAGTAAGATTTAAATGAAAATATTTAAACCCTCCACACTAAATCATTCTGTTGTAAGTTAACTTGACAGAGAAATTGAAATAAGCAATTACTTCAATTTTTTTTGAAACGTTTAATCAATTAACAACTAATAAACAACATTAAATATTTGAATAGAAGATAATGTTCAAAATGAAATCATTGCAAAAATACGAATGAGATCAAAACAAACATAAATATGTATATCATTATATCTCGAATTTTCAGTAAAAACACTGATTAATTCAATTATAATAATATACTAATTCAAATAATAATATGGTGTTGACAAAGTGTAATATCACATAATGAATAGAAGCATAACCAAGTATACTGCATCAATATTATAAGTAGAAGATTATATATTGAAATATAAAAGAGAGTATCCAAAATAATACCGATTAATGATACCAGCCTGAGAATTTCCAGTCACATTCCACCTCCGAAGATAAAACCTCAGTAAGGAATAAAACTAGTACTGAAATAATATTTCAATAATGTTTTTTCTTCAGCCACTCCATCCCCTTTGCATAAAAATTACTAGTTTATATATAACCCCACGAGTCTTTCAATTCAGTTTCTTCATAAATGCTGTATTCAATACCATAGGAGGTTTATTCCTATTAAAGTGCATCGAATCTCTTCAAAAGACACATGTCACAAATATTACTATAGGATAAAAACAAAAACAACTAGCCTGTATCATCTCCTGATTTAAGGCAACTGACATATTCGTGGCTATTTTGAAATTCCAATCTTCAAGAAGCATCAATGTTTGCCAACTGTGATCCGAAACATCCTGTATTTTCTAAGGGTAGTAATACCATGTACACCTGTTCAACAAATATAAGAATCTTATTAAAACCATTTTCAACAGAAATAACAATAAAACCAACAAATTATATGCACGCCTGTAAAATCTACGATTTTGCAGGTATGCTCTTAAAAAGATTTTATTACCTGTCAACAAAGAGATAAATCATATAACTAAAAATAGAAACAACCTCAGGTTCTACTTTGTAAATTGATCGCTCTTCTGGTCTCAAAATTTTTAGCTTTGAGCCTGATGATTACTAGCTTCTGTCGATCTACTTACTCAAGCAAGTGCTGGTTTGTGTCTATCATTGATTTTTTTGCTTTCTTGTATTGATTCTCCTTGATGTTCATGTCCTTCCATATATTGATCCAATTTAGTAACTCTGACCTGAATGTTTTATTTTCCTCATCTTTCAAGGCTCCGTTTGCTTGACATTCTTTTAGTTCATTTTTCAATTCTGTGATTTTAGTTTCATATACTCTATCAAGGACCTGTAGTAGAGTTTCCTCCTCCTTATCATGACATGAATCATTTGCTTAAGAAGAATCAAGATTATCTATATCTTGATATGGTGATGGAAAGCTCATAAACGATGGCTCAAGGCCCGAACCACAAGCATCCATGCATGATGGAGCAGTTTCGAACTTACCTGACTCTGTAATGTCTTTGGCCAATGATTTTTCATGATTGTTTTCTATGAGAATAGGTTCATCTATATGCGTGGTTTCTGGCACCAAAGATGGAACATCATCTTCAAGATCGACAATCACTGGCTGAGTACTCTGTTGAGTAGCTGTAGGAACTGAGGTTGTAGGTGTAGTATTCATACTTTTAGTGATTCTTCTTGTACGAACAAACACAAGACCTTTTGGTTCAAAAACCCCTTTGTCACAACACACCTGTGCTAATTGTTCAAGTTTTTGCATGGACTCATCACCATGTTTTCGAGGAGTACATAACTCAGACGGGTTTTCATAATTAACAGTATTAACATCTTAATTTTTGGTCAATCCGCCATTTACCTTTGTAGGTGTACTAAAGCACTTGTGAGATGGAGGTTGATCCATGGTTGTTCCATCATTACTAATACAAGTACTTATAGGTGGATTTGCTTCCTGAAGCTCTTTATCCTTTAACTCAGCCTTATGAACAGCATGAAATTCAGATTTTATTGGAGCCTTACGTTTCCTACGAGTTTTAGGGAGAGGGTTTGGCCAATACTGTGTTGGCCCTAATTTACATCCAACCAAAAACTCATCCCAATATTTACAGCTAAGAGATAGCTGATGTTGGATTAAAATTTTAATTAGACCATGGTGGAACAAATTCCTATCAGGATTACCTATGGTAGTTTGTACCGAATGTGCCATTTTCTTTAGACTTTTCAATAGGTAAAATGGAAGATTAAGTTTAGAGCCTTTCAATGATAACAATAGTCACAGATGATAATAATGCAAATGAGAGAATCGGCCATCACAAGATACATATCTGACTAGGATTTCATAAAATGCTCGCCATTCTAGCTTTAAAAATTTAACCGAAACCCCAATCTTCAACTTTGCATTGGCTAGTAAGGGAAACAGTAAGGACTGACATTTATTCTTATCCACGTTTCCTCCTTTAAACCATCGCTCTCCAATTTGAAGAAGCTTCGTAGCTTCTACAATCTTATCTTCGTCAATTATAAACTTGAAATATCCAATCTGAGCTACATTTTCCTTAAAACTCATAGAAAATTGTTTAGTAACCACCACGTTATGGCCACTAAAACTTCTAAAAAACTGACCCCATCCAATCTTTCGAATAACAGAGCAGCTTTCTCATCGGCTTCAACTAGCTCAGGTCCTGAAATTTCAAATCGGCTGAGAAAAGCCATTGTTTCCTCACTACAACTCTGGTTATGGATTGAAATGAATGAAGGCATGAAAATGGAAGGAATAGACACCCAAGTATAAGGCATTACGCGAAATGTCAAATCCTCAATTGCTTCATACGTGATAGAGATGAGAACCCCAATTTTGGCCATATTAACCAAATTTGGAGATGATGAGCACAACAGCCAGTGCTTTCGCTATGATAAATGAAAAGACTAGCCACGACTAACTGAAATTATTCAGAAAACAGTATGTAAAAGGAAATTTCAAACTCTAACTAATCCTTCATATCAGAAATCATTCGATTCAGGGATCAAAACATTAATGACATTAAATCTGGAATGATGAGCTCATACAACATCATGAACGTGAATGGTTATCAGTCATATATGAAATTAAATTCTATTGATACGATTTCATTATTACACCCACAGCTGTCAATTAAATTGATAGGTTTTAACCAGATCCTCATACCAATACGAATTCAATCTTCATGCAGCGATCCTTGTAACAGATGTTTGTCTATTATCCATATGAATCATGTATCTTCATTAAAAACTATCAATTGATAATTACTCTAGATTACACGTGGAAGGCAGTCGTGTTCATTAACATGATGATGTAGAGTTATAATAATAATCCTTAATGCTCTTAATATTTCTAAAATGCAACTAACTAACGATCACTTATTAACACTCAAACCATATATATACATGTAGTTTTATTTTGAAATATAGTTTTAAATACTTTATAAAATCCTAACCACTTATGTCCCAAAACCAGATTCAATAGGATATAAAGCTTATAAAACTATTATGGTTATATTTATATGACACATGAAAAAAATAATATACATTTATTTGCACTCTTACTAGTTATATATATACATTTTTTACAAAGAAATGATATGATATTAAAGATTTAAGTTATATGTGAAATCTAAACCTTAGGTTTAAAAATATTTTTAATTAATAAATCACCTTTAGTTCTAGGGATTTCAAGAACTTATAATATCTTATCAATACCCAAGCTCCAAACAAATTCAAAATGTGTCTTCTTTAAAAACCAATTAGCATACTATACTCTTAAATCTCTTAAATCAACATATATAATCAGATGAATTAATTAATGATAAAATTGATCATATATAAAATTTATGAGACTGGCAGCTGCTAATTTATTAAATTTATGAAAGTGTTTTCATAAATTTCTAATATGACGCTTAACTCTTCTATAATTGAGAGTACCTTTAGAATAGAAGATTTTGAAGGAACTCTTTTATAATCTTTAAAAAGTAAACCATAGAAGAGAGCTGATCATTTTCTTCTTAACAAAAAATGAAGGGGTTGTTGCTGGCTACCAACACAGCCCTGCAATGTCAGGCTTGTTTCTTTGAATCTGAATGCTCATGGTTGAAAATTTTGTGGTAAAATTTGTTTGATTTAAAGAATTCAAAAGCTAAGTTAGGATTGTTGATTATTCGTTTTCCTTCATTCTTGTTGGTTGTGATTCTGAAAGGAATTGTTGAAATCTTAGGTTTCAGTTAGATTTCTTTTCGTTTCATTTATAAAGATTGAAAGGAAAACCACTTGATTATCATCTTAATTTCATTTTTTTCCATAGAGGACTTCTTTTTTCTTTTAAAAAGAAATTTTTTGGTTGAGATTAGGTCATTATTTTTACTAGGCATAGGGAACTGGATCTCTTATTAGCCTCATAAGCTTTTAGGTTCCCTTTGTTCTTTTGTCTCTCTTGCATTAGTACTATCTCATCAAAAGAAAAAATAGAGTAGTTTTAAGTTAGATCTATCTATGTTTCAAAGAAAAATAAAAAAAATAGATTGCTTATGCATGTAGAGTGCTTGTTGTTTTTCTTCTAGGAAAAGAGACTCTTACCCATCTAATTGCTTTAAAAAAGGAAAGTGAGTTTGAAATGTGTTGCTTGTCTTTTGATTTGATTTGTTCAAAGTAGTTGTTTGGAAATTTTTGTTTTTCAAAATGAAAAGAAAATACTATCTCTCCATCCCGTAAATAGGCATACCTCGAACGGTAAAGTGAATTATTTGCATCTACATATCTGCATGTTTTTACTTTTTCTGTCAAAATTCCATGCATTCACCAATTTGTCCACTTTAAAATTAATGGTAGTTATAGGATTCAAATTTACATAGAAATTTGAGTGATAGGATAGATATGTGTTCGACTGTCGTTAACCGTAGGAGCTATCGTTACTCGTCTGCACTACATCCTGGGACTCACGGAGTTCTTCCACGTACCGTTGGTATATCGAACGGCCTTTCACGTACCCTTGAGGTATATAGAAAGGTAATTCACGTACTCAATTGTATACAGGAAGGCCCCTTGTGAATGGTTGTGCATTAGACAACACTACTACCGATTTCAGCTCCCACGTACCTTGCGTATATCGGGAGACCCCACTAGGATACATTACCTATCTGAGAAAAGCCCTTTGGCCATCTTGCTTGGAGCCATACACCGAAAACAAAATTCGGGGAGATTACTACACACATACCCTTGTGATATATCGTGAGTGGCACCTTCTTAACAATCCTAGTGAGAGACCAGACTATCTGAACTCCTCCTGTCATTTAAGTTTGCTTGTTTGGCCTATAGCTTGAGTAGGGGAATTTTTGGTGTGCTTTTTCTAGTTTTGAAACCCTAGGTTAGATAGAAACTGTACAAACTAGTTGAATTGATACAGTCCAGAAGAGTACGGGGCTTGCCACCTAATTTTACTCTTGTTTCAGGAGAAGATCCTATCGAAGCCATCAACCAAGGAGCTGCTACCAACTCCCAAGCGGGAGTAAATGTGGTTGTAGAAAGTGGAGATCCATGTTGATGATATTACCTGTCCAAATTATGGTCCCAATGCTCCGTTTTGGGATACCTCTATGGGACAAGATATTGCTTCGTTTGGAACCTGTCCAACCTCTTCTAAAGAAATTTCACCAAATGAAGAAGAATGTAGAAAATACCAAGAATCTATTCTCCATGCAAGAGAACTTGAGAATAAAATAGATAACATATTGGGTACACAACCACCTCTCTCAGTAGTTTTTCCTCGAAATACGGACCCTTGTCCTGCGGGATATTGCTCACTTGCTGATTCTATGAAGACCATTGAACCTATTCTAGATCATGCTGTGACTCTGCATAATTCAGGTCAAACCACCAACCCCACCACCTCCTATATTATGTCTGTTACAAATCCTCCTAGGTCTTTCGCACTTCGGGAACAACATTCAATTCCTATTTCATCAATACCTTCTACTACCGGGGGGCAACCCCCGACACGACCTATGTTACCTATGACTGGAATTGTAGCTAGTAATGGACATACCTCTAGTATAGAACAATCTACAATCTATGTCCCTCCTACACATACGAATGTGGTTAACCCCCCATCCAGTTTAGGTCAGCCCTTGGGGGCACAACCTGTAGCCAATCAAACCTCTTGGGGGTATGGTTACACAACAAATCAAGTACATGTAGGAAACATCAATTACCAACCCACCCCTATAGTAATGCCTTATGATGGAATTCCATATCCTGGTAATACTTTCACTCCATGGGGGAAACCTAATTGGTCCTACATGCCAGCTATGGGAGGGATACCTATACATGCTGCGGGGGGTGCCGAAGGACCACCTTACGGAGGTCCTCCATCTGGGGGACCTAATGGTCTTGGAGGGACTAGCGACTTTCCTCCTTATGGTCTTAATGGTCCTGGTGGTCTTGGGGGGCCTAGTGAGTTACCTCCTAATGGTCCTGGGGGGTCTGGTGGCCTTCCTCATAGTGGTTCTAGAGGCTTTGGAGGTTTACCTCCCAAGGGTCCTGGAGGGTCCGGTGGTCCTCCTCCTAGTGGCCCAGGTGGTCTTGGTGCTCTCGGTGGTCCTGGTGGTCCCGGAGGCCTTGGTGGTCCTCCTCCTGGAGGCTCTGATGGTCCTAACGGTCCCGATCCTAGAAATCAACCCCCTGCGAGTGGATATTTCGGTGGTTCTTCATCACAACAATGATTTCAACAACCTGTATATCATTGTACTTATGGTACTACTGGTACTTCTATGCCCTATCAATACTACCAATACATACAACCTAATCACCAGTTACCTTTCCTAGCAACTTTGGACTTGTCTGATTTGTCAAAGTTGATTAATGATCCCATTCGACATAACCCCTCGTGGCCTGCCATTCTGGTAAAGTTACCCTCAGACATTCCAAAATTCAATGGGAAACAGGGAGATGATCTAAAAAACCATGCCATGACATTCCATTTGTGGTGTTCTTTGAACTCCCTAATGTATGATTCAGTTTGTTTAAGACTCTTCCATCGAACTTTGATCTGTACCGCTGCAAAATGGTACATTGGACTTCCACAACATTCATTTGTGGATTTTGGTTCTTTGGAAATTGTCTTTCTTACACACTTTCAGCTTCCTATCCACTATGAAATGGGTACATATCTCTTAAATTATCTACGTTAGAACACCTCCACGTACATATCAGATCATATTCATGAGTGGAGAAGGCAAAGAAGACTTATTAAGGCTCCTATCCCAGATCAATTGTTAGCTAATTGGTTTACTAAATATTTGTTGCCTCCAATCAATCGAGATGTTTCTATGGGCGGTTTCATTACTGAAGAGCAATATGTTAGTCAAGCCCAATATCTGGACTTGGTATATTCCCAGTTTGGAATGTTGTATGAATTGATCCCTCAAGCTCCTCACCCAAGCACCGATCCTGCCAAGCCACCAGCAGAAACCCCTATTGATGGGATTGTTGGTTCAATCCAGTCCCTGTCGATAACAAAACCTTCCAAGTAACCCCAAAAATCCACCCCTAGTCCTTCAAATCCCAAGGTTTTCACCGAGATAAATTCCATTGAGAGTACACAAATTCCCGTCAACAATAAAAAGAAAGGTAAAGCCAAAAACAAAAAACTTGGAAACCCGCAGGAGAATCCAAAACCAGCCATAAACGAGAATGATAAAGGGAAAATAAGAGTGAAATATCCATGTCTGCTATGCGAAAGTGACCACTTCATGAAAGAGTCTCCTCGTTGTGAAGAAATCAATCAATTCCTAAAAACTAATCCCGTGTTAGAAGTTCTCACAGATCGTTTTCCCTCTCAACAACAATTGATAGATCACATGTCTAATCAGGGAAATTCTAGTTCTTCAGAGGAAATTCGCATGATGTCTTCGGACACTATTAGTTTACAAACTTGAAGTAAAAGTTATGACAAACCCACAAACAAGAAAGAAGACAATTCTTCTTCAAGAAAATCTCCCTCTACTGGTTCTCCCGAGTCCTCGTCTACTGGTCCCCTAACCATCGATAAACCTAATATCGACATGGTTTTGCACCCACCCAAGAGTACTCTTAGGAAGGCTGTGTTTAATCCTAATTCCTGAGCTTCCCAGTTTTATAATGTAGTTGAAGATCTTGCTCAGGCACCATGTGCAATGTCTACCTTGGAAGTACTCCAAAGTTGTCCAACACAACGCACAAACTTGTTAACCGCATTAGGAGCTTTAGACCCGGAAAACACTAATCTAATTCATTTTAATGTCGAGAACTATAAGTATAGACTACCTCACAAACTCGCTTTCCAAATCATAATGAAAGTAGTTGGAAATAAGTTCTTTAGAACTATCTTAGACGAAGGAGCTTCAACTTCGGTTTTGTCCCTGTCTTGTTGGAAAGCTATTGGCTCTCCCAAGCTTGTAACATCACCAACGAATTTGAAATCATTTGATGGATGAGGTTTCCAGCCCCATGGTCTCATACCATCCCTTTCAATTGAGCTTGGCGGAAAAACAATTTCCATTCAAGTGGAAGTATTAGATGCCCTGTTAGACTACAACCTCCTATTAGGAAGAAATTGGTTTTACGCCATGACTGCTATCGCCTCGACGGTATTTCGAACCGTCTAGTTTCTGCATCTTGGGAGGATTGTAACCATTAAATAGATCGATTTATGTACGCTAGATGTTACCACCCCTATGGCTAATAACATCCCTATGTTAGGCCAGTACCCTCCTCCTTACCAGTCAATTGGGGTAGGCATGCTGAAGGATTCTTCCCTTATGGGGATTTTTCCATCAAACCCTCCTAACACAAAAACAATGACAGTAAATATTATTTCTTTGTTTGATTATGATCCAAAGGGAAAACAAGTTGTTGGGTCCACCTCGCTGAGTCTGCATGAAGCAATGTACAATGTTATCCAAACACTTTCCAATGACCACACTAATGACCTTCATCTAGTGGCTTTGGACCCTTACCACCTGCCTTACTGGTTAGAACCCTCTCTTCCTACTCTGGATTATCTCTCCCAGAATTTTCCTTCTGATGAGTCCATTATGGATATTATGAGTATGAATGAACCTACATGAGAGGATTATCACCATAGATCCTTGTTCCTCCACAATACCAGTTTGGTATACCATGATTTTGCATCCCTTTTTACTACTGATATTGTCAAAACACCTCAAACTCCTATATTGTTGCAGAACACAGATTCTGAAGGAAACCTATGCAACATTACTCAAAAAATTCCAATTGACATATCAGCCAAGCCTGGAACCCTTGAGCATGTTCATGTTGGGCAGAACTACTCAGCAGAAGAATTTGAAGCATATAGAGCACTTTTCAAAGAATTCCAAGATGTCTTTGCCTGGTGGTTCATGAAATAAAAGCCTATCCCACTGCAAAATCTGTTAGGAAAAAACTGAGACAAGTCAATCCATGGAAAGACTCAGCTATCAAAGCTGAAATAGAAAAAGTTCTAAAAGTAAGGTTTATTTATCTCGTACCCCTGATGGCATGGGTATTAAACGTCGTCCCTATCAATAAAAAGCAAGGTACCATTAGAGTCTGCATCGATTTTAGAGATTTGAACAAAGCTTGTCCCAAAGACAACTTTCCCACTCCACATATCGACCAGATTATCGACAACTGTGCCGAAAGTGTCATCTTCTCATTTATGGATGGATTTTTGGGTTATAATTAGATTGAGATTCTACCCACCGATCAACACAAGACAACATTTATTTTCCCATGGGGAACCTTTGCATACAGGAAGTTATAATTCATCCTGAAAAATGTTGGAGCCACTTTCCAGCGTGCTATGTCCTATGTGTTTCATGATATAAAACATATTGTAGAACCGTACCTTGATGACCTCCCAGCTCATTCACAGCGACGGGAGGACCACCCTGGTCATATTAGAGACATTTTCCTAAGATGTCATCATTATAACATACGGCTCAATCCTCATAAATGTGTTTTTTGCATTGAGATGGGATGCCTGTTAGGTTTTGTGGTTTCTAAGGATGGCATCCAGATAGATCCATTGAAAATTTCCAGTATTTTATCCCTACCATCCCCAACCAACCTTCTAGAACTCCAAAGTTTACAACAGAAGGAAAACTTCCTCCGTTTTTACATTTGCAATTTTGCAGAGAAAACATACGGTTATATGCGTCTCCTTAAGAAGGACAATCCATTCTTTTGAGATGACCAAGGCCAACGAGCCTTTGATAATCTCAAACACGCTATGAATCACTCACCTGTGATACACCTGCTAGATTATTCAAAGGATTTTCTCTTATACATTGCTACCTCGACTACTACCATTGCTATGGCTTTGGTGCAAGAGACTCCCGATAGTTAGGAGCACATGATATACTATGCTAGTAAGAATCTCATGGATTCTAAAAATTGATACTCACGCATGGAGAAATTAGCATTGGCCATGGTCATTGTTGTTTAGAAATTTTGTCACTGCATTTTGCTTCGCACAACCATCGTATTGGCAGACTAGAACCCTATGTATTACATCCTGACTCGTTAGGCACTCGGGGGAAAGTATTCCCAATGGATAGTCACCCTCCAAGAGTTTGATCTAGAATTTTCCAAAGCTACATCAAAGAAATCCTTGGTCTTTGCTGAGCTAATGTGTGATCTTCCCTGTGCTTCGATAGAATCTGAGCCCAGTGTTTCATTCTTGGATGAATTCATATTCCTGATAAGCACTACTGACCCATTGTATGGAGATTTTCTCATTTATCTCAAGACACAAATATTTCAGCCCACTCTATCCTGTGACAATCGCTGCCATATCCATCACCCCATAAAATACTACCTCATCTTGAATGACACTTTATATAGACATGGTATCGATTCCATTCTCCAGTGATGCCTTACCCACGAGGAAGCTGAACAAGTTTTGAATGACTGCAACTCTGGAGCATGTGGCAGTCATCTATCGAGGATGGCTACAACCCAGCAAATCCTTCACACTGGCTATTTCTGGGCTTCAATATTTAAAGATTGTCATGAGGTTGTTAAGAAATGCCCACCCTGCCAACATTTCTATTCGAAAAAGTGCACCCACTCTGTGATGTTACACCCCGCCATTGTCGTTGGCCCTTTCACCAAATGGGGGATTGATTACATGCATTGTAAGCCTACCTCAGCCGGGGGGCATGGTTACATCATCATAGCTGTTGATTATTTTATGAAATGGGCTAAGGCCATGCCTACATATGCAAAGGACGGTAAGACTGTCGCTCTCTTCCTGTTCAATCATGTGATATCAAGATTCGGAGTCCTACAGTCCATAGTCAGTAATCACGGAACACATTTTCATAATCAAATGATGGAGGAATTAAGTTCCAAGCTAGGTTTTCATCACAAAAACTCAACGCCCTATTATTTGTGAGCTCATTAGAGGAAATTTGGGGTCTAAAATGGGCCTTATAAGAAAACGTGCCAAAATAAGTTTTGTGAGTTGGAATTCAAGAGCCAATAGAATTTCAATAAAATAAGTCAACCATAATGGTTGAATTGACATATTTGTCATTAAAAAAAAACTACTTTTTTTGTTCGTATTTTCGACATATCTCATTGTGGTTTTACTCAAATTTCGATCGGGAGAGCTCGTTGGATGCGGAATTTGATTCCGCATCCAACGAGTACCCACACTACATACTTTTGACGGACCTCTCTACCCCAAAAACAAGAAATACTTGAAAAAACGTGATG
Source organism: Pseudotsuga menziesii (assembly GCA_001517045.1). NCBI lineage: Eukaryota > Viridiplantae > Streptophyta > Pinopsida > Pinales > Pinaceae > Pseudotsuga > Pseudotsuga menziesii. The sequence goes on along the minus strand of LPNX010957991.1, from coordinate 76,370 downwards.
ATGATGTCATCATCACATTTTTTCAGGTATTTCTTGTTTTTGGGGCAGCGGGGTCCGTCAAAAGTATGCAGTGTGGGTACTTGTTGGATGCGGAATCAAATTCCGCATCCAACAAGCTCTCCCGATCTAAATTTGAGTAAAAACATAGGGAGATATGTCAAAAATACGAACACAAAAAGTAGTTTTTTTCTTTCTTCCTCCAAAATTAATCAATATTATTTTATTATTTTAACTATTATTTTATTATTTTCCTTAGGAGGCCCATTTTAGACCTCAAAATTCCTCTAATGAATGGTCAAGTCGATGCCATTAACAAAGTTTTGAAAACAATGCTGCATCGGATGGTTGGAGGCCATAAATCCAACTCACACCATATTCTTTTCTCTGCTCTTTGGGCTTATATGACTTCGGTAAAAAAAACTATTGGTTTTACACCCTTCCAGCTTGTCTCTGGACTCAAAGTTGTCTTGCCTATTGAATGTCAAATTCCATCCTTGAAACATGACGTCGATCTTCTCCTAGACACTTCCACAGAGGAATAAAGATTTATCTACTTGAACAACATTGACGAAACTAGAAGAGATGTTTCCTTAGCCGATGAGGCACATGAGAAACACGTCAAGGCACAATATGACAAGTCTGTCCAACCTCATGCCTTTAATGAAGGTGACCTAGTTTTAACCTATGATCAGGGACATGAAAAACTAGGAAAAGGGAAGTTCGAATCCATGTGGTATGGTCCTTTCATTATTTCCAAAGTTCTAGAGAAAGGGGCCTATGAGCTCGTGGATTATGATGGAATCCCCTTAGGACAACGTCGCAATGGCTTGTACCTAAAGAGGTACTATGCCTAGATTTTTCTTGTATAGTTCCTTGTATATATGTATATTACTTGAATTTTTAGTGTGCTTAAGTATTTTCAATATGGTTTTGAGTTTAGTATACGTATATTTTTATACCATGTTTTGGTCGTGCAGAGCAGATGGCTTTCTACGGCTTTGTTGATGGTGCTTGCCGCCACACCTTGAATCTTGCCTCAGCTACTTGGGTTCTCTATTCCCCGGCTTACGATTTGGTTAGTTCTGGAGCAGTTTGTATTGGTCCCACTACCAAAAATATCATCGAGTATAGAGCAATAATAGGTCTTCTGACTGAAGCTGCCTCCCAAGATGTTCATAACTTGGTAGTTTTTATGGACTCACAACTAGTGGTTTGTCATTTAAACCATGTCTATTCTATCAGGAATCCGGTGTTTCTCCACCTCTTCCAGAGGGTACGTTTATTGGAGAGGTCATTTGAAGCTATTACCTATAGGCATATCCCTAGGGAAGATAATGCAGTTGCTGACTCATTAGCAAATTACATCCTAGACTGGCATATTGCTCATTCATGATGTGAAAATCAAACATGGTTCACTGTAAATAAACTATAAAAGACACATAAAATCATGTAAATACATTTTCCATTTGAGACACATAAACACCAGAAGTAGAAGTATGTATATATATATATAATGTTTTACAAAAAATAGGTCACAAGACCTCATTTGAAGCGCTCAGGATTTCAGGAAAAAAATCATCATACAAAAATCTTGAAGCTATCTATCATGTTTTAGTAAATACATCATGCATCCTCTCATCTAGTGATGCTTGTGGTAACACATGACCGCTCGGGATACTCAACGTAGCAGTATACTGAAACAACCTGGTACTCTCGCAGTGTGCCTTTGGTACCTAAGTGGGAGGTCGTCGATCGAGGCATCTGGTATGTCTAGAGTTAATCTCTCGAGGTTCTCCTCTAGATTCCCAATCACATCATCTCCTTGTGTAGCAAAACAAGCTCTGACTCTCATGTCTAGTGGGGAGGATCCCCCAGGTCATGTTGCTCCAACATCTGCATGGAAACATTTAATTCTCGTTACTACACATAAAAAATATAAAACATTAAAACATAAAAACACAATTGCCATTTTAGGGTTTTTGTTTCTTACCGATGTCACCCCACTGTGCACCAGGTGGAAGCGGTAGGTCAGGGTCACCCTTGAAGTCAATACCCATGTATGCATAGTCCTCAACCATGAGGAGCTGGTCTCTTAGCCATCAGAAAAATAGGTCTCCAAACTTCACCTTGCCTCTACCTACCCCTATGAAGGCTATGATCTAGACCCACCTCAACATGTGAGGGTCTCTTTCCCTCAACTCTATGAATACCACCTAGGGTCTCAGCTGGGGGACCCGCTCAAAAAAGAAACATGATAAGATGCATCTGAAACCAAACTGCTTTAGCTCTCCCTGCCGACACTTGGTTAGCTGATCTTTGAAAACCAGAAGTAGAGCCTCCACCTAGTTGAATATTGTGGGTGCCATAGCCTCTATAGCGTAGAGAATATGCGCTATAGATGCCTAATGAACCCCTTATCTCCCTGCCACTCTCTGCATGGTAAATAAGATTGTGCGAAGAGGGCCATCTACCACTGCTTTGATGGGAATTTTCTTCCTTGATGTTCTGGTCCTGGGAATATAATGGTGATTTATCAATTCCTGGGTGGTGTTGTCCCCTCCATGGGAACCAGTCAAAGAGATGGGAGCACCCCATCTTGATAGGCCTATCAAGAAGTAGATATCTTCTACTTCAATTGTCAATATATGAGCACCCACCTCAAAATATTGTTGCTCAAGATTCCACATACGGAGAATATGCTCTAATAAATGCTCATGTGACACCATGCTGGGTGTGCGAAAAAAATTTAGGAGACTACAGTCCCTCAACGTGGTTATACATCCCACGTTTCATTCAAAAAATGCACCATCATTGTTATGTTGCATCATCATTCAGAAAATGCATAATCATTGTCATGTTGTCATTCGAAAAATGCATCATCATTGTCAAGCTATCTGTTGTGGTACCCCAAGCCATAGGAATTTCTCTCTGCAACAGAATTGGCGACTCCATTGGGGATGTTCCTTGTTTTTATTTGGGGTTTGCAAGCACAATGGGCTTGATATTATTGACTTGCTCTCTGTTTCTCCTTGTTTTTGTGTTGCATTTTATAGGATGTTCATCCATTGACACTCCCCTTTATTGGTTTGACCCTTGGCTTGCTTTTTACCATTGTCTTCTCTGTATACATAGGTTTTTGGCCAAAAGTCGAGTACATATGCGGATTTTTGGCCAAAATTTGCATATAAACATATTTTTTTGGCCAAAATCCGCGTATACATGCAACTTTTTGGCCAAAAGTCATGTATATTAATTTTCACATGTTTATGGGGATGGTCAAGGAAACATCAAAGGACAAAAAATGGTCCAAGGGGTCTAAAGAGTCTGCAGAGGGACAGGGGAAGGTCATACAAGTGTGATTCACCTGGAGTGGTAAAATCATCTATAATAGATAATTCTGTTATGGAGAAAAATTCCCATGGCTTGGGGTACCACAACAAAAAACTTGACTCCAGAAATCAATCCTTCCCAATATGCAATAGAAATAAAATATCTAACACTAAAGGATCAAACCTCGTACCTTATTCCAGATGGTTGAAGTAGATCCCCATTGAGCTTCCCAACTTCAGCTTGAATTGATAAATCACTTCCTTAACAACAAGTAAACAAGACAAGAATACTATGTATATTGGTGTTCTATCTATTATAGCATATATAATCAACAATGTATAAGCATTTCAAATCATCCATGGATAAAATATTCATTCAAGCATACATTATTGGACAGGAAAATATATTTCTATTAATATAAAATCAGATATTAAAATGGATACAACCCCTGTCAGCACGTATGCGAATCAGAGAAACTGAATCCCCCACTTGGGCCTCCACCACCTCAATCCTCCATATCTCGATAGCAAACTCACAAGCAAAAGGAAAGCTTGGGAAGAACACAAAAGTGCTCAAAGGGACAAAGGGATGCAGACTCAAGCACAAGTTCCAGCAATAATGGACTATAGTTTCTTTGCTCTCAATTCTCTGATATGCCTTCAATGTATTAAAGAGTTCCTTATATAGCTTTTCAAAGGGGTAATGAAAGGTCCAATCCACGCGATCTCAAGGCATATGGAAGGCCAGGAGTCAAGTGAGTCAGATCCATATCAAGGAAAACTCCAAAAGGATTTGGCTTTTGTGCACATCCCGATGTACGGGGTTTTAGGGGTCAAACCCGCGTATATACGCGATTAAGGGTTTAAAAGTTGTGTATATGAATTTCGCACATGTTTATGGGGATGGTCAAGGAAACATCAAAGGACAAAAAATGGTCCAAGGGGTCTAAAGAGTCTGCAGAGGGACATGGGAAGGCCATACAAGTGTGATTCACCTGGAGTGGTAAAATCAGCTATAACAGATGCCCCCTAATGTGTGAGGTCAGAGGGGTCATACGATGGACGAAATACATTACAAGTCCATCCCAGAAGTGGAGTGATGAAGAATCCCAAATGGAATAACAACCACCCAATCATCATAGTACAATGATACAACTCTGCACATAACTGCAAATACATATAGCAGTCCCGGATACATAAGAGTACAATGGCCATAAATAGGCATGATACAAATTATCACATAAGTGGTCATCACCACGTACAATATACATAGATCAGAATCTCCATGATGAATATATACAAAATATCATGATCTCCATAATGGCTGAAGATATACAATGGATCAAGATCTCCATAATAGCTGGAAATGTCTGACATAAACTAGAATCAAGTCACGAGAGCTGAAATCTCATGAACACTGGCACGATCAAGGAGGTAGCATATAAGAGATGCCACCAATCTAGAAGGTCTTCTACACAAACCGCTACGAGTACATGTCCTACTATGTGAATAGAGGTTTCGAGGTCGAACATAGTAGTCCATCATCTGATTATCGGTCATTGATGTATACCGTTAATAGACACGAGATCACCCACCGATAATGAAAATGGGAATCAAGGTACCAGAGTGCAAACTAACAAGTGTGAATAAATGTGTTGAGGTCGAACACTTGAGAGGATCCATCAATGAGGGGACATTGATGTATTCACAAAAACTGTCGATGGTGATAGAACCTGCCACTGATGACTGCAAGTCTCAAGGCACTCAAAAATGACTCTGGACTCCAATCCCATAATAAATGATCTGGAGTCGATGGGATGAAATCTGTTGGAAGGAGGGAATTAAGGCATCTCCCATCATCCAACACGAGGTTCTCAGCAAAGTTGTATAATGTGGAAAGACTTGATCATCAGGTGCACAAACCAATAACTGTACCGATAATGGCCGACATGCAAAGTCAAGATAACTGAGGAATGGATGACTCAGGTGTCAACTTACTTTGAACAAAAGCATAACGGCTAATGGTGACTGAATAAAGGCAGCATAGACTCGATATATAAAACTGGGACATCTCTACGAAACAGGAGGCATTGACAGAGGCTCCATGGGGACTGGAAGCTTAACCATTCATTGGAGATAAACTCAGATAAATGAGTACAACTCCTAACTTCAAACTACAAAGCCAACCAACGGATGTGATGTATAGTGCTCTGTTAAAAGGTGACACAACTTGACAGCTGCCAAAAGATAACATCTTTCCTTTTCTGGCTTTTTAATTTTTTGATTTTTTTGGACTTTTTCAAATGTTTCAAAAGCTTGAAAAAGAATAAAATGGCTTTATAGTTATAGACCAGGAGGAGATGAGTTTCATATGGGAAAACAAACTAGTTCCAAGCAGTGGAACATACCTATGCTCAATGCAAGGATACATGTGTAGGATAGCAACACTCGGGGGAAAATCCCCTCCCGGTGAAAATAGGGAATCAAGCTACAAAGGATATATAAAATGGCTGTGCATGGCTAGACATGAGACAAGCTCAGGCTATATGGCTGAAACTCAAAGTCAGGGAAGCTAGCGTAAGGCTCAAGAAGGCAGGCAAAGCTCATGATAATGTAATTACAACTTGACATAAGGGATTCCTGGGGAAATGGCCAGCATAAAGTTCAAGAGGAGTATGAAGCTCTTGCTCAAGGACATGGTGGGACTAAAAGAGACTCTCGAAACTAAGAGAGGACTCATAGCATGGGTACCAAATGTAAAGGGGAGCTAACTAGGACACCCATGTATAGGAAAGCTCTACCATTCCCATAGTACCACTTCTAGAAACAGCATGAAGGTTCCATGATACCATGGAATGAGTTCGTACCTAAGGTTAAAATGAAATAGTCATAAGGTCATGCAAAATGCAAGCGAATGTGAAATCCTAACCTATATGCCAGTTTAGACATGATACCTGTGATAGGCATGAACGGGTCGAAACCTCAGAGAGGGTGTACAAAAAATGGACCCTACATGACAACCATATTAGTCCAAAACAACCCAAAATAGTCAATAAAGAATCCAAACTATAGGTTATAGGGAGGAATGATCATGACAACTGCTCCCAAAGGAAACAATGCGAGGAATGATGGGACATAAAAAATAAAGTAAGGTGTAGAAACAACGTTCACGCATCCACTACCACCCCCATGAGGGTGACCACCAGTGTAAAGACCGAGCGAAGGGAATAAAAATCCTCCACAGATGGAGTAGAGGATGGAATATGACCATTCCCAAATCTATGAGCACGGTTTGGGGCTGTGATGCCCCCAAGTGTGACACCAGGGTCCGTACTAGGACTAAGGATGGGTGATAGGATACCAAGCATGTCGAAAATGAAAGGACCCAAACTCAAGAGAGCATAAATATACTCAAGTAACTACGATCCCAAAGGCCAACTAGCGCACAAAGAGCACACTCCTAAGAAAATATACAGCCAAAATACAAGCAAAACAAGGGGAGGATATGTGAGCTCTCGAATGCAGCAGGTATGTCTCACCTAGGAGAGGCTCAAAGCTCCCATACACTACAAGCGAAGGTATGTAACCAATTATAGTGGCCCTCAAATCAATGCATAAGGTGACTGTGTTCTCCAACCTCTATCTGGCCAAGACACTCATAGAATAACCTCTGGAAGTACCCCCTCGATAACCTAGGTAAGGAAAATAAGGTCACCTCAATATAATCAATGCTCAGGTGGACAGTTGTAGGCAGGATTGACTATATGGGCAGGGTAGCAAAGCCCGAAACTCTCAAAAGAGCCCCCAGATACGAATACAATCCTGGAAATATCTGTGGTGCTACTTATTTATGACTAGGGGTCATCCCAATTAGTAACCACTCACACTTCCTCGTGCTTAACTCCCTTTTGAGAGGAGGATCCTGAGAAACACTAGTTATACCAAGGAATTTCACAAACTCACCTGGATAGACACATACATGTTGTTGTTTAGTGGTATTGGAGAATTTACCCACAATGAACTATTCCAAGACCCTAAAACCTAATCTTGTTGGTGCACCCTATAAAAGAAAAGAGTGTAATTCATTTTATTATGCGTTGATTTTATTTGGCTGTAATTACTCAAAGGGAAATGGCCATGCAACTAATGACATTATGACTTAGCAATGAAATAAATATGCACACCATAACAAACAATGCTAAGTGCAATCTTTGTCAAATGAAAAATAGGGTATTCCACTACATGAGATGCATAAATATATATTCCTTTCCGAATGGCAATGCAATCCTTCCTATATGAAAGCCTAAATAAAACTCTCATCCAAGCAATTCAGTGCAAGTACCTCCTCAAATCCATATCTAAGATGTAACTAAGAGTGCAACTACTTTGTATTTTTCAATATAAAAGAATGAAAAATGCAATAAAAGTCATCTAAAACTCTCAGTCTCTGCAGCAAGTATAAAACACAAGCCCAACAAGACACCGAGACAAAAAAGAGTAACGCACTAATGGAAAAACAAAAAGGATAAATGACTAAAACTACTTTCAAAGAAAAATCAATGAAAAAGCAGTCTCTAGTCACAAAAGAAGCATGCAACAGACAACATCAGACCCAAGGAAGACCCAACCACACTCAGAACCCACCCAAGAAATTCCCACAACATCAAACTCACCAAAAGGGAGGATGTACGTGACTGTTTAAAGAACAACTGCATATATACGTGACTTTTGGCCAAAAAGCTACATGTATACGTGGATTTTGGCCAAAAACCTGCGTGTATAAGCAACTTTTGGCCAAAAATCCGTGTATGTACATGACTTTTGGCCAAAAACCTGCATATACAAAGAAGGTAGTGGTAAAAAGTAGGCCAAGGCTCAAACCAATAAAGGGGAGTGTCAATGGATGAACATCCTATAAAATGCAACACATAAACAAAGAGAAACAAAGAGTTTCCAATTCTGTTACGGAGAGAAATTCCTATGGAATGGGGTACCACAACAGATAGCTTAACTCCAGAAATCAATCCTTTCCAATATGCAATAGAAATCAAATATCTAACACTAAAGGATCAAACCTTGTACCTTATTCCAGATGGTTGAAGTAGATCCCCATTGAGCTTTCCAACTTTAGCTTGAATTGATAAATCACTTCCTCAACAACAAGTAAACAAGACAAGCATACTATATATATTGGTGTTAGATCTATTCTAGCATATATAATCAACAATGTATAAGCATTTGAAATCATCCACGGATAAAATATTCATTCAAACATACATTATTAGATAGGAAAAGATATTTCTATTAATATAAAATCAGAGATTACAGTGGATACAACCTCTGTCGGCACGTCTGTGAATCGGAGAAACTGAATCCCCCACTTGGGCCTCCACCACCTCAATCCTCCATCTCTTGATAGCAAGCTCACAAGGAAAAGGCAAGCTTGGGAAGAACACAAAAGTGCTCCAAGGGAAAAAGGGATGCAGACTCAAGCACGAGTTCCAGCAACAATGGACTATAGTTTCTTTGCTCTCAATTCTCTGATATGCCTTCAATGTATCAAAGAGTTCCTTATATAGCTTTTCAAAGGGGTAATGAAAGGTTGAGTCCAAGCGATTTCAAGGCATATGGAAAGCCAGGAGTCAAGTGAGTCGGATCCATGTCAAGGAAAACTCCAAAAGGATTTGGATTTTGCACACATCCCGATGTATGTGGTTCTAGGGGTCAAACCCACGTATATACGCGATTAAGGGTTTAAAAGTTGCATATATGAATTTTCACATGTTTATGGGGATGGTCAAGGAAACATCAAAGGACAAAAAATGGTCCAAGGGGTCTAAAGAGTTTGCAGAGGGATAGGGGAAGGCCATACAAGTGTGATTCACCTGGAGTGGTAAAATCAGCTATAACACTTAAACTACCAAAACACCCCCAAAAATTAAAAAATGAAGGCATAAAATGAAAGAGCAAGGTTCAAGCTTTTACCTGGAACTGACGATGTGTAAATCCAACGGTAGATGCTCCCAGAATCACCAACTGAAAATATGACCAAGAAACTTCTCCAAAGGCTCTCCACTATTGGTAAATGGTAAAATGTTTTGTTTTTTACTATTTACATAACTTTTACAAGCATTCTATGTTTTGGCATGTCATAGTTTTGTTTTTTAAAATCATTTATTACAAGAAAACTATCAGTCATGATCCTTTAATGCCATTTATTAGAGAAATTAATAGTTGTTTTTTAAGTCTTTGTAGGATAAAGAGGGGTAGCAGTGAAGGTTTTGGGAGTTTGTTTTTTACTTTTTCGCACTACGATAAAACAGAAAAAGTATTTGAGCATTTATTGTGACACTTTGGTCATGCTCCCAAAACTTAGCATCAAAATTCCGAGTCCTTTTTTGATTCTTTTCAGACTCATAAAATCCCTCATCATGAAAAGAGACCTACTCGAATCCTCTTTAAACTCTTTTCGGGCTCCTTAAATATGAAAAGATTGTGGAGCAATCTTGTCTCCTTCATGCTGGTTCAAGCTCTTGAAGAGTCGTTCATCTGACGGTAGGTTATCACTTTTTTGGTTCAGATGAACTATTTACAAAAAATGACCCTATGGAGTCTTCTTCCATGGTCATTTAGACTCTCTACAAGTGAATGATACTGAGTTAACTTTCATTGGACTCGTTAAATTAAACATTGAGAGACCCTCTTTTGGGAATGAACTGCTCCTCTCTCAGGTTCGTAAAACATATGAGTTTGGACTTATCTTCGAACAAGCTACAAAGAGTGTTTGTTACCCTCTTTGAACTTGTAAAAATGAAAAGAGGCACTCATCAACCATGATGGGGAAATTAAGAAAAGGGAATCATTTTGCAAATAAATGGTAGTTTGTCGTTACCTTTGAACATGGCACTTGTCTGTATATCATTTCAAACAATTGGGTATTCATCTGATTTCCATGACAATCCACTTTCATGAGTCATGCCACTCCTTTGAGTCTTTTAAAAGAATGCATTGTCCACTGTCGCATTGTGTGTTTGTCTGGTCTAGTCATGCTGCCAAGTCGTTTGTCGTGCGTCTCGATGTTCAAAGGGAAGTTGAAAAAGTTTACCTCTACAGTCAAAACAGTCTCCATGTCAGTACTTTTGAGTCAGTCTTATGGTTACCTCATTCATATCATTCAAAAACTTTGTTCCAAGTTTCGTGTCGTTGATGTGGGATTCATCATGGCCCTCCTTCGATGAGACTATTCCTATCGACATCAGCTCATCATCCGGGAAATAGTATTAGAAACAAATTTAGTACCTTGGGATATGTATGCCTCAATGATATATTCTCTTGCTCTCAACATAGGTTCACATCATTGACCTTTGATCGATAGAATCGACTAGGTGTTCGACATGAAGACATCTATTCACACTCAGTAGATTGTACTAGGGTACCTTGGGAATCATTGACATCAATGGTGATCTCCCTCGCACTTGTTAATGATTCACATCATTAGTCGATAATCAAGTGGTTTCTACCGTGTTCGACTTCAGAACATTATAATCACATGGATAGAATCATACTTTGTGGAAAACGAGATGAAGACAATAGGTACTTGTTTAGCACTCATTTCTTTCCCCAGGTTGTGATGGAGTTTTGTATATCAAGCATGGATCCACATTTGTATGGTCATGCCTATGCTCAAATTTGTGTCTGTACGACATAGATCTACATTGTATGTCTGGTAGCTATGTCCAAGTTTGAGTCTTCTATCACATGGATCTACGTTGTATTCTAGTAGCCATGGTTGTTTATTCCTCTCATGGATCTACCTTGTATTGGTCTATAGCCATGAGTTGGTTACAGTTGTCTATGAGTCAAAAGTATTGATGTATTGCAGATTCCTACTCGACGACACTCTTCGATCAAGCTGACTCTTACCCTGAAGTGACAACTTGTTCTCTCAAAGCTCTCTTTTATCCTATCCCTCTAAGCCTCGTTCTTTGGGGGGCATTCTGTTATACCCCAATCCTATCACCAACATGTGATGAGATCCTTAACACCTATGTTTTCCCTAAATCCCAAAATTGGAGTGGAAAACATGCTCTGGATGTCAATTCTACATGAAAAAACCTAGCACCTCCTTTTCTTTTTAGCTTATGAGTGGTACCTTATTCAGCAGCACCTGATTCCTGTTATAGAAAAGCGGTTCCATTGTGTATGTGCTTTGTTCTTGAAGCGGTTCTTACCCTTCACTGCTTTGACATAAAGGAATTAAAGCGGTACCCTTGGTAAAAATGGAAAAAAGTGGATTCTCAAAGCTTCTAGAACATGAGCCTCGTGTCCTCCCTTATCCCTATCAACCTAGGTTGGTTGGAGTCGAGATCCCTCTTTGTAGGATCTTATGGCCACCTCACCCAAAATTCTCTCAACTATCTCTATCCATTGAGACTTATAAATACAAGCTCATGTCCCAGAGTTGAGGGGGAGAACTGAATGGTAATTTTATGCTATTGAATTGACTACCTAGCCCAATCCATTGGAGAGCACAAGAGAGCAAGTTGGAGCTATTGGGGATGAGTTTTTTTTCTTATGGAGGAGTTTGTCAACACTATGGCAATGGTTGTAAGCTTCTTCATTGATTTCTTAATGCAAAGCTGATTTTCATCCCACACATCTATTGTATTGATCTCGCATGTATATGTTACTAGATTCCTTAGTCACTAGTATGGATGTGTAAATAACATTCCTTAGTCCTTGTTTGACATGTTCTACAGGTACACAGGTTCATCATCAAAGCATTATTCCAGGTGTTTACAACATTCGGGAAGGTTTTCACTTTTTGTTGTTCACTTATTTGTTCTGGATCTGAACCATTCAGACCAGTGGAACAACTTCTATCTGCAGAAGGTGCAATATTGCTGACAACACTCTCCACTATGTTTGCATGGCCTAGTGAATACATTTAGCATTTATTTCATAAACTAGGGTTTTTCTTAGTTTCCTTGAATCAAACTCTTGCATTGGTGGGTCAACTATGAAAAAAAATCCACCGTACAACTATTGGTAGTGTTCCCATATCAAACTTTCCCATACACACTTGCACGAGACAAGGACATGCAATTATGCTGCTCCATTTTGTTTTTCACTTCAGGACTGGAAGTCACCCTAGTTCAAAAATTTTCTGCTTGGCATCATAGTTTTTTTGGTTGGGATCACTCTATAGGTGAAAGAGGGATTTGGTATTCCAATTGTTTTGTGCTTAGGTTAGGTGCTTGAATTTTTTTATATTACTGGGAGTGATACCCTAAGTTTCTTGGGAGAAGCTCTTGGATGCTAAAAAAATGTTTTGTCTTATTCATATTGTTGTTCTTTTAACATGGATATGGCTATGGTATCTTGCTTATATTTTAATATTGTCTCTAGAATTGGATTGTATGTGGACATTGGATCTTTAAGATGTGTGACATATGATAGGTCATTATTAAACATGTTTCAAGAGAAATAGGGAGGTATGAGTGTGGATATTGGTTATGATGCTACTTATCATGTGTGAGTGATGTTCTATTTGTTCCTTGTTTGAATAAGAATGTTTTGAGAGAATTCCTTATATGATATATGTATAGTATAAAGTTCCATTTGAAGGAAAATAGTGCACCATCAATGATTGTAGTTTGTTGAGAGAGGTTGGTCTTTACAGGTTTCTTGTTAATCAAGTGGAGCTTGTACATTCCATGGAAAGGAAAGATGGGCCATCTATTTTTTGTTGAGGCATATGTAGAGAATGCATGGTGGCATGCCATGAAGATAGGTTTATTACCTATAGACTGATTCTAGGCTTGAAAATGATGAGAGTGTTTTCGACTATAGGGATAGCATTGTTGGAATTTCTTAGGTAGAGGGAATTGACCTTAATGATACTCTTTCTTGAAAATTCTCTTAGAAAGAGAGACTTGACCTAAATCAGGTTAGTGTGTTAATTGTCAAAGGTTTTAAGGTGTGTGAGAGAGGTTATGATGTTAAAAAGTTGATGATATCCCTACATGGGTTGTTGATTGCACCATGTGTTGGGGCTCCGACCTTAAAGGTTCTTAGTTTTGGAAACTCCACGGTTTTGGTGTGAATCTTGTAAGCAGAGTTGCAGCAAAAAATAGTCTTAGGGGTGTCGGGGTTGGGTCAAAGCCCCTCTTTTCGTAAATAACCCATGGTTTAAACTCATGGTTTTTAAGCCCATGGTTTAAGCTTATGGTATTGTAATAGTGCACTTGTATAAATAGGCACTTATGTAAATGAGTCAGGTTAGGCCTTTTGATACTTTGAGGTATGATGAATTGATGCGAAGGAAGAAAGACCTGTTTTAGGGTTTAAGGATAAGTCCTAGCTGAGTGCGTGGATGACCTCTACACCTGAGTGCGCAGAGGGTTTGTAAGAAAGGTGCTGCAGCTAAGTGTGCAGCTTAGGGTTGCTGAGAAGATCTGCAGCTGAGTGCGTAAATTAGAACTGTGTGTTTGTAAAGAGTTGAATATAAGCACAGTTCTGTGGATGTAGACCCTACACTGGGGGTGAACCATGTATATCTTGTGTTGTGGTGGTTCTTGATGTTTTGTTTCTGTTTTATGCATTTGATAAGTAGATAAGTGATAAGATAAGATAACTGTTAGAGAGTAACTTTGTTGTGAATTCCCAGTTCAGGGTTAAGCAAGCAACTGTATGTTTATCTAATTGCGAAGCTAATTAAGTAACTGTTAAAGATCTATACTGCATATTTATTCTTTGTTAAGGCTAAAGGTACAGTAATATCACTCTTCTGCTTGCAGAAACCTGACTCTGTGGCACCCCATAGCTGTTTCAGGTGAGACTGCAACCTGTTCGCAGGTTGTTGCCGAAAGGGCCAACATTGTGGATCGTTTGTTGGTGCGAAGATAAAAGGTATAAAACCCAGGTTTGCCCATATCCCAACACCATGATATTGGTATTTAATTAAGGATGGATTCTAAAGTTATCTATCTTTGTAATTTTCATAAATTCAATTCATTTTTCTTCGTCTTGTATGGAGATGTGATTATCTTTGTAGGGATCCCTAAACAATTTATGATGTGGTGTGTAGTAATTTTCTCTCATGGTGTTTACTTGAGGGATGATGGATTTTCAAAGTTGTTGATGATGCAGAGTTATGTTCCTTCATATTCACAGGTGGTCAACATTCTTGGAGGTTTGAGATGTTGTGATCTAACTAGATGGTAGGTACACTGGATTTGCAATGGGATCTAACTTGTATTGGTGAAAACAATTTCCTTATAATAGGGAGTATTATCTTTCTAAGTTACTACAAAAGAGTTTACACCATATTTATGGGTGCTTCGTGAGACTTGGGGTACATGGTGTATGATTATCCCTTGTATGGTATGTGAGATATTTACATATTAGAGGTGGCTTACTTAATGGTTACTTGATCTTAGTTGGATGAGTCAAACATTCTTCCTTGGAGTATTGGATACCTTCAAATAGTTAGTAGTAATGTCATGATAAGGTCTATAATATCATAATATCACATGGGTGAACCACAACTTAAGTACCATTTTAATTAAACATATACTTAATGAAAGACATGGTTAAGCATATATGAAAGGAATATAATAAATATCATGCTCCCATACATTAGAGGAAATTTCAACTCAAAATGGGCCTCCTAAGAAAAATAATAAAATAATATTTATTAATTTTGGTGGAAGAAAAGAAAAAAACTACTTTTTTGTACATATTTTCGACATATCTCCCTGTATTTTTACTCAAATTTTGATTAAGAGAGCTCCTTGGATGTGAAATTAAATTCTGCATCCAATGAGTACCCACTTGGCATACTTTTGACGGACCTCACTACCCCAAAAACAAGAAATACCTGAAAAAACGTGATGATGACTTGTTGTCATACCCTAAACCTTACTTCAGCTTCTTGGGTTCTCTATTCCCTGGATCATGACTTGATCAGTTCAAGAGCGGTTTGTATTGGTCCCAATACTATTAAATTTCCATATGCTTAGCTAAGACATCAGTATTTCATTTCATTTTTCATAACAAAAGCATATAAACAGGAGCACTGAAAGATAGACAAGCACAACCATACAAAAGGAACACAAAGATTTATCCTGGGAAAACCCTAAAGGGAAAAACCCAGCAAAAGCTTCCTCAATATAGATGCCCCAAAAAGATAAAAGATAAAACCAGCAAGGAGATCAAAGCCTGATCCTCCTCCTTCTCCAGCTACTTCTCTTCTCCACTAATGCGCTACCCAAGTGAGAGTGTGTGTCATAAATGAGGAGCACTACACCTCTATTTATATTCATTCGTTCACTTAAGTTAACTCATTTGTCATGTAGGCTCGATTTAATCATGTAGGCTCGAGTTACACATGTAGGCTCAAGTAACCACATTGCGGTGCTAATGACCCACCTTTACAATTAGAGGGGACTGCCTCATGACTCTTATTAGTTCTTTCGATTAGGAGCATCGGGGTACAATGTAATACAAGTGGTTCTCCTAGTAGGAACATTGGGGACCACAGACAGTCCTTCCTATTGGAATTACGGGATCAACACATCTGTGGAACTCAGACAATCCTTCCTATTGGAATTACGGGATCAATTCAATGATCCTTCCTTTTAGAATTACGGGATTTAGGTCTTTATGGAGTTACTAACGACCCTTCCTTTCAAAATTACGGGATCAACACAGATGTGGAATTCAGACAATCCTTCCTATTGGAATTACGGGATCAACACATCTGTGGAACTCAGACAATCCTTCCTATTGGAATTATGGGATCAATTCAATGATCCTTCCTTTCGGAATTATGGGATTTAGGTCTTTACGGAGTTACTAATGATCCTTCCTTTCGGAATTACGAGATCAACACATATGTGGAACTCAGACAATCCTTCCTCTAGGAATTATGGGATCAACACACGTTCTCGATTACCAAAGTCATCGGATCCGTTCTGAACCGAAGTTCAAGGATGATACAATCCTACCACTTTCATGGGGGCGAGACCTCCGGATACATTTTGAACCGAGGTTTAGGGATGATGCAATCCACCACTTTCACAGGGGCCGAGACCTCTGGATACATTTTGAACCAAAGTTTAGGGATGATGCAATCCTACCACTTTCACGGGGGCCAAGACCTCCGGATACATTTTAAACTGAGGTTAAGGGATGATGCAATCCACCACTTTCATGGGGGTCGAGACCTCCAGGTACATTTTGAACCGAAGTTCAGGGATGATGTAATCCTACCACATTCATGGGGGCTGAGACCTCCGGATACATTTTGAACCGAAGTTCAGGGATGATGCAATCCCACCACATTCACGAAGACCGAATTCACTGGATCTATTTTGGATAGATGTCCCAGGATGATACAATCCCTCTTCATTATCAAGAACCGAGGTCTCCAGATCACTTTAGGGAAAGTTCCCAGGGATGATACAATCCCACTGCAACATCACTACTCCCCCTTTTGAGGAAGGTCTTTTCGAACAACACCAAGCTTGTCTCGAAAGTGTTCGAACTTTACCTAAGACAAAGGCTTCATCAGTACATCATCATTCAAACCATCATCATCTACATCTTCAGTATAGAAATACGTAATGATCATCATCTGCATCTACAGTATGTAAATATTGAAACATCATCTATATCTTTAGTATGGGAATACTGAAACATAATCATCTACATCTTATCTCGTGTGTAGAAATACCGAATTTTTATGTGTTACAATCGGAACACAGGGTTCTTTGTCATCACAAATATGGTTATCACATAGAATCATTGTAGTATCCATCTTCAGGTTAAAGAGACCTGATATCAGCTTCCAAATCCATATGACTTCACAACTTAGCAGAGCAATCTACTATGTATTTTGCTTCAGCCGTGCTATGAGAAACACTGGATTGTTTCCTGCTAAACCATGAACTCATAGCAGACCCCAAACAAAAGCATCTACCTAATGTGCTTTTCCTGTCTGAGATACTTCCAGCCCAATCTCCATCTATGTAGCCATACAATCTATACTCATGGCTACCATCATAGTATAGACCGAAGTCTATAGTCCCTTTCAGATATCTCATCACATGTTTTGCAGTTACTAGGTGAACCCGTCTTGTTTGAACAAGATATTGACTTAAGGTGTTCACAACAAAACAAATGTCTGGTCTAGAATTTGTTCAGTACATTAATGACCCAATGATCTGTCTATAATGAGTCACATCCACTAACTCTAATGAGTCATCAGCTAACAGCTTCAGGTTGGAGTCCATGGGTGTGGCCATGGATTTGCATTGAATATCTTCAATATCTCTACCGCATACTTTCCTTGGTTGAGAAAGATTTATTTTGAACTTTGTCATATTTCCAGACCTAGGAAATAGTGCATTAACCCAAGGTCTTTCATCTCAAATTCTTCTGCTAGTTTCTTCTTGCTTTCCATGATCTGTTTATCCTTCCCTGTCAAGAATAAGTCATCCACATATAATGACAGGATGACAGGTTCATCTTCTACAACCTTGAGATAAAGGTTAGGATCAGCTTTACTCTTGGTAAAACCCATAATTGACAGGAAACTGTCTATCCTTCCATACCAAGCTCTGGGAGCTTGCTTCATGCCATAGAGGGCCTTCTTCAACTTACATATATGAGTCCATCTATCTTCAACTTCAAATCCTTTCGATGTAAAACTCTTCCCCAATCATACCATTAAGGAAGGATTGGCTTTACTTCATCATGGAAGCAATTACCATCATAGTTCTGAAGGAAGTGTACCTTGCTTCCTGGAGTAAGTGTCTCTTCAGAATTAATTCCCTCTTTCTTGTAGAAACCTCTAGCCACAAGTATTTCCTTACTTCTATCAGCAACATATTTTATCTTGCAAATCCATTTGTAAGATACCACATTCTTGCTTTCTGGTTTGAGTACTATATCCCAAACATAATTTTAGTATTCTTTTATCATAACATCTTCCATGAGTTCATCTTGTTAGATCATCAACATATCCTAGTCTTCTGCATTCAAATTGAAGGTTGGAACCCAAAAGTCTCGATCCATCAGGAAGCTGTCCATCATGTCGTACTGTGTCGAACTCAGATATCTTCTGTAGTCACTCCCCCTGAAGTGGAGTATTATCTTCCTTCTTCATTCTGTACAGGTGGTTCTATGCTTGATATATACTGGTCAACAGAGTATGCCATGTCATAGTCTTTTCTTTCTGAGGCAAATCACGAACCTTGATTTGTACACTTGTTCTTGTATATCCATATGGAGGATACTACATAATTTCCTTTATGTCTCGAAATCATATCGTATACATCATTCCCCATGATCAACTGTTATTCTTTGATCATAGCTTCTTTCATAGCATTCTTTTCTTCATCTTGAGTTATCTCTCATACCCATGGTAGTCTCCATCCTTCGAGGTGGATCTACCACTCTTTCAAGCTCTTTCTTCCGTCATGGTGTCTCTGACCCTGGGAGCTTTAGATTCATGTTTATTGAATTGTCATCACTTGTTCTTTGAAACAAGTCTCATCATTATTTTCTTATAGGAGGTTGTACAGGACCTTTCCTACAATTCAAATGCACCAGTTGCATGGTTAGAACTATTTCATAAATCATATGCATAATGACAAATTCTTATGCATCATGCAACTGTTTAGCCAATACAACATTCACCCATATCTCACAGAAACTTTCTAGACTAATCCAATATGTTAGAAAAGAGGTTTGATAAGTAGCAATGGAGAGTTGTATAGCACCATGAGCTACTTACCCATCACATGCATATTAGTAGAATATAGTCATTAATGCAAACAATCTATCATGCATAACACATCAAATGAATATAATCAAATGTAAAACAATATCATGAAATGACAATTGAATACTTATCTTTTATTTGTTTCGTGGGTAGACTCCATCTTGATCATTCTGCTTTATCATCATTTCTTGTCCAAATGATAAGATGGATAAGAGGTTCATCAAGAATTGAGTTCTTCATATTCCTCATCGCTTGAGGGATCTTCTTTGAATGGTGATAGCTTGATCTTCAATTTGCTCCCATCTTTCTTCTTCTCTTCTTATGAGACGAGCTTCTTCTTCTTCCCAACGTCAACTAAAAGTAATCACTTTCTTCTAGCACACATTCCTTGCATGAATGAATCCCATGATTGTGGGAGTCCATTCAAGGTGGCTATCACCACTTCTGCATTCTCTGCTTCTTCTTCTACTGCTTCAAGATGTTATCCATTCTAGATCTTCACATTATTCAGTTGTTTTCTCAAATACATCTTCTAAATTATGTTCTTATCTTCAAATAGCTTGATCAAGAAATCAAACATCTTCGGTGTCTTTAGGGAAGACACTTGTGGTACAAGTTGATCTGTGATTGAATCAACAGTGATCTTCTTGGCCTTGATCACGTTCTTCTTGTGTAAGGCTTTGAGGCTCATCTCCCTCTAGAACTGGAACCTCTCTACTCATGTAGGTGTCCAATTCATTTTCTTTAGAGAGATCAAATACTTTCATGCTTGGTATTTTTCAACTTCACCAATCTTATCATCAAGCTGATGTGATAGATCACTTTGAAATGAGAACCTCAAATGCAAATAGCAAAATATTAGATCTTATCGATTTGAGGTGTCCATCCTGCTTCCGGAGCTGGCTGATCTAGGGTTTGTTAGAGAAACCCTAATTTTAAAAACTTGGAATATTTCATATATGATTGGATATAAAGATATATCTCTTCAAATGGATCTATCCAATGCACTCCTTTTCTGAAAACAGTGGAGGGAATCTCCTGGAACAGGAACCCTAGTTTTCCAATTTCTTCTACATAAATGTCTGTTACTATTTCTATTATATATACGACATTATTGCCCCTATATGTCTGAAATTTCTCACTGAGATAACCTCGCATGTCCCTGATCCAACACCATAGGTTTCATAAGATTTGGTTTCACCAATTTGGAGTTATTAGCATTTTCCCAAGGTGACCTGTTACAGGATTGTTCAGAACAGTGAAGTTATACGGCATGCCACGTGTCACTGGTTCATCTTTAGGTTCTGAAATTAGGACCACAGAAATTAAAGTACATTCTGTTGCTGGAACATCTTTAAAAATTCCATTTGGACCTATGTATCCCAAGCGATAGCAAGTTTCCCTAGGTGTCCTGTTTAGGGATGAATTCTGGAAGAGCCTGGAACCCTAACTTGGAGGGATCATATATCCTAGAATATAGTGAATCTGAGGCTGACGTTTGGACATAGTGTTCATTAGGATTTTATATTCGGTATCTAAAATGTTTAGATCTTGAACCTTCTCCAATATTGGGATATAGCAAATATACCAAAACTTAGCAGTTTTAGTATTTAGGGTTTTTCTAGCTCCGGGTCAAACTAGGGTTTGACTTTCCCGGAGTTTCACCCAACCAAAAATATTGATCTAGGTCTATAAACTTCGATTTTGATGAGGAGAGAAATCCTATGCTGGGCTCACTCAAAAATTATTCTTTTGCAAGAAGCCCTAATTTCCTACACGGAAAACTAAAAATGCTCGGAATTGAATTCTGCTTCGACAGAAAGATGCACCCTTCAATGGAGAGTCAACCTAGCCTTCTTTTGCTGATCGATTGTGGAGAGAGAACCAAAAAGTAAGAATCCCTAGATTCTATAGCTGCAGAATGTCTTCTTTTCAAGGTGGCTCTGATAACATGTTAAATTTTCATATGCTTAGCTAAGACATCAATATTTCATTTCATTTTTCATAACAAAATAATATAAATAGGAGCACTGAAAGATAAACAAGCACAACCATACAAAAGGAACACAAATATTTATCCTGGGAAAATCCTAAAGGGAAAAAACCTGCAAAAGATTCCTCAATATAGATGCCCCAAAAAGATAAAAGATAAAACCATCAAGGAGATCAAAGCTTGATCCTCGTCCTTCTCCAGCTACTTCTCTTCTCCACTAATTCACTACACAAGTGAGAGTGTGTGTCATAAATGAGGAGCACTACACCTCTATTTATATTCATCCATTCACTTAAGTTAACTCATCTGTCATGTAGGCTCGAGTTAATCATGTAGGCTCGAGTTACACATGTAGGCTCAAGTAACCACACTGGGGTGCTAATGACCCACCTTTACAATTAGAGGGGACTTCCTCATGACTCTTATTAGTTCTTTCGATTAGGAGCATCGGGGTACAATGTAATACAAGTGGTTCTCCTGGTAGGAACATTGGGGACCACAAAGAAATACATATAGAATATTCTTCAAAGTTACAATATTTCAACAAATACCAACAACATAGCCAAGTATCAGGCGGTAATAGGTCTATTGACTGAGGTTGCATCTCGAGACATTCATGACTTGGTAGTTTTTATCGATTCTCAATTAGTGGTTTATCATCTAAACCTTGTCTATACCATCAGAAGCCCTGTACTTCTTCATTTATTTTTGATAGTTCATTTATTAGAGAGTTCATTTGAATATATCACTTAAAGGCATATCCCAAGGTTAGATAATACAGTTGTTGATTCGTTGGCAAACTACATCCTAGATTGGTATATTTCCCATTCATAACTTGTAAAATAAACATGGTTCATTGTAAAATAAACTGTAAATGATACATAAAACTCAAATAAATATGATTTCAATTTGAGACATACAAGCACTGGTAATAAGTCTGTATATATATATATATATATATATAGTGTTTTTTACAAAAAATGTGGTCACAAGACCTCGTTTGAAGCACTGTGGCTTTCAGGAAATACAAAATCATACAAAAAACCCTGAAGCTAGTCATATTTTAGTAGTTTATCATGTATTCCACGATCTAATGATGCTCATGATAACACGTTATGGCTCGTGCTACCATGCAAAGAAGTCGGCTGGAGTGGCCTGACACTCCTGTGGTATGCCTCTGATACCTCATGGGGAGGTCATCTATAGCTGCATCAGTAATTTCAAGAGTCAACAGCTATAAGTTCTCCTCCAACTCAGTAAGGTATTCATCACCCCTATGAACAAACTGAGCTCCAGCTCATCTATCCATCGGAGAATATCCTCTAGGCCGTGCACCACCAACATCTACATGTAAACATTAGGTCTTGTTACTACACATAAAAACGTAAAAATCATGATCAACATTTTAGGGTTTTGTTTCTTACCAATGTCCCCCAACTGAGCACCAGGTGGTAGTGGTTGTTACAGCTGATTTTACCACAAATGGTTGATCACACTTTTATGGCCTTCCCTGTCCCTCTACATAATCTGTGAACCCCATGGACCATTATTTATCTTTGATGTTTCCAATATTATCCCTAAAAACACCTATTATTTGTTGTACATGACTTTTAATCCCTTTCTCACGTATATACGCGGATATTACCCTTAAACCTGCATACATTAGGATGTGTGCATAAGTCCAAATATTTTTTGGATTTTTCCTTGATGTGGATCCGAGTCACTTGTCCCTTGTCCTTTCATATGCCTCGTGTTAGTTTTTCAACATTAATCTAGCATTATTAGGATCTTTAACTGAGAGAATAACAAGTACAATAATCAAACACAAGAGACAATGAACACAGTGTTTTTCCTCGGGGAAACCATAAAGGATAAAACCCCACAACTTCCTCAGAGATAGAATCAGCACCAAAATAGTAAAATCCCCAAAACAGTAAGTGATCTCCCAACAGCAGTAATCTTCTTCTTGACTAGCCCCAGTGTCTTCTCCTTCCTCAACTATGTGTTATACTTGAGTGTGTGTGAGATGTGATCTAAATAGAGATCCAAAATCTCTATTTATACTAATCCCGACATGACTAATACCCTACTAGGGCCGACCTCTACTTGGAGAGTCTAATAACCCTAGTGCCCCGGAACGACAGGGAATTTAACCCTTACACAATCGAAGGGTTACCCACTATGAATTGACATAACTTGTTTACATTATTGATCCTCCCAATAGGAACATCGGGGCATGACAATATAACTCAATTACATTATAGATACATCCCAGAATAAACATTGGGTTACAATACACAAGATACATAGATGAATACATTCTGAAGTTACAAATACATCAACACTCCCTCTTAACTAGGAAGGTATTCTTTCGACACAATTTTTAGCACCGGTCTTCTTCTCTGTATCAACTGGATCATCTCATCATCTGCATCTCAGGTCTTCTTGAGTATTCAAGTCATCTTCATCTTCAATTCATCGGATCTGGATCATCTCTCGATCTGGATTATCATGGGACATCATCTCTGGATCTGGATCATCACTGGATCTGGATCATCATGTGGCATCATCACTAGATCTAGATCATCACTCAATCTGGATCATCATGTGGCATCATCTCTAGATCTAGATCATCACTCTATCTATATCATCATGAGGTATCATCACTGGATCTGGATCATCACTAAATATGGATCATCACTGGCTGTCATCACTGGATCTCGATCATCACTGGATCTCGATCATCACTACTGGATCATCATCATTCGATCTGAATCATCAATGGCTATCATCACTGGATCTCAATCATCACTCGATATGGATCATCCCTAGTGCTATCTCATGATTCTTCTTGTCACAGGAAGTTCTACGGAGCCAGCCCTTTTACATGTTGGTTGTAGGCCTAGCCTCCATGTAGGTCTTCTTCAGCACTTATATCTGACCTACTCATCAGAAAGGCCCAGCACTCACATTCACCAGCATGATAGGACACAACTACTATCATCTGTGAAAAGGCTTCAGCACTTACATCTGACCTACTCGTCAGAAGGGCACAAAACTCACATCCATTCAGGCTGGAACACATCCTGCTCACAATGATGGAAGAGTTTTGCACTTCCATCCAGGCCGAAACCACATCCTTCTCACAATGATGAAAGAACTCTGTTCTTTCACCCAGGCTGGAACCACATCCTACTCACAATGATGGAAGAACTGTATTCTTCCACCCAGGCCAGAACCACATCCTACTCTCAATGATGAAAGACTCTCATCCAGGCAGGAACACATCCTTCTCACAATGATGAAATATTTCTGCACTTACATTCATCCAGGTGGGAACACATCCTTCTCATAATGATGAAAGGGCTTACGCTCACATCTGATCTTGTAGGAACCAATCCTACAGTCATATCAGAATGGCCCCTACTCCTCCTTGACTGAGATACCTGGTAACTGACCAGGTGCCTCCATTATCCTAGAGAATGGCAGTTGATCTTACATCTGACTTAATCGTTGGAATGGGAAACACTCACATCTGACATGGAAGGAACTTAATCCTTTAGCCATGACAGAATGGTTCATCCCTTACATCTGGTCAAGCAGGAATACATCCCTCTATCACATTAGAATGGCTACTCAGTCCTAGACTGAGTGTTCCTAGTACCTCACCAGGCAGCTCCATTCAAAGAATGGCAATTGCCCTTACATCTATCCTACTCGACAGAATGGTCAGCACTCATATCTGACATGGAAGGAAGCAATCCTCTCACCATGACAGAATGGCTCAGCCCTTACATCTGACCATGGAAGGAACCAATCCTCTCACCATGTTAGAATGGCTATGGAACTCATCACTTTCCCTTGGAGGAAATCTCGATCTAGAGAACACCAAGCTTCTCCCTGAAGTACTCAAACTTCACCCTAGCCAATGGCTTTGTCAATACATCAGCTATCTATTCCTCCATCGCAACATACTAGAACTTCACTGCTCCTCTTTGTACCATATCCCTGATATAGTGGTACTTGATCTCGATATGCTTCGACTTGTCATGGAACACTGGATTCTCTGACAACTTCACACAACTCTGGTTGTCACAATGTATACAAGTAGCATCTAACTAGAGATCAAATAAATCAGATAGTAGCTTCCTAAGCCATACTACCTCACAACTAGCTGAACAAGTTGTGACATACTCTACTTCATATGTACTCAGTGCCACATAGGATTGCTTCCTGCTAAACCAAGAGATCACACCTGACCCCATACTGAAGCAACACCCTAAAGTACTTTTCCTATCGATGGTACTGCCTTCCCAATCTGAATCAACATAACCCTCCAAGTTAATCTTTTGATTCGCATCATACTTGAGCCCATAATAAACTGTACCTTTCAGGTACCTCAGAATATGCTTTGCAACAGTCAAGTGAACATGTCTCGGATCTATCAGGAACTAGCTCAAGGTTTTCACATGAAAGTGAATATGTGGTCTTGTGTTCGTCAGGTACATCAATGACCCAATCATCTAATGATACATCGTAGCATCAACCGAATTTGATGAAGCATCACTCAATAGCTTTAGGTTCGACGCCATAGGTGTGGTCATAACCTTGCAGTCCATCATCCCAAACCCCTTTAGGATCTCTACTGCATACTTCCCTTGTCTAAGGAAGATTCCATCTACACTCTGCCACACCTCCATACCTAGAAAGTAATGCATCATCCCCAAGTCCTTCATTTCGAACTCAGCAGCAAACTTTCTCTTTGTATCAGCAATCAACCCATCTGTACCTGTCACAAATAGATCATCTACATATAGTAGCAGCATCATTGGGTTTCCATATTCAACCTTGTAGTAAAGGTTGGAATCTAATTTACTCTTGGTAAAGCCCAAACTGGATAGAAAGCTGTCAATTCTGCTGTACCAGGTCTTGGGTGCCTATTTCAAGCTGTACAGGTCTTTCTTCAATTTGCATACATGAGACTCTCTGTCATGTGTCTCAAAACTAAGTGGTTGTTCTACATACACTTCCTCTTCTACTACACCATTCAAGAAGGTAGTCTTGACATCCATCTGGTGTATCTTCCATTTCATCACTATAGCTAGAGAAAGTACTGATCTGAAGGAAGTGTATCTAGCTACATGTGCAAAGGTTTCTTCATAGTCTATTCCTTCTTTCTAAGAGAAGCCCCTAGCTACAAATATTGCCTTATACTTTTCAATGCTACCGTCTGTAGCATGCTTGATCTTGTAGATCCATTTGGAAGTTACAACTGACTTCCCTTTTGGTCTTGGGACAACATCCCAAACATCATTCTTCATGATCAATTGATATTCTTCGATCATAGCATCCTTCCATTCTTTATATTCTACCGCTTCTTCATAACTGGAAGGTTCTTTATCAATGAAATCACATAGTAATGCTACATACCTGGAGCAGGATCTGGTCCTCTTTATTTCTCTGTGATTCTCTTCTGGAGCTCCATATGTTTCCGCACCTTGGATAAGTTCACGTACCCAAGCAGGTTTCCTCTTATGAGGATTCTTCTCCAGAGGTGGATCTACAGGTCTTTTTGGTTCCTCGAAATCTCGATCTTCTTCTTGAGCTTCTTCGTTCATGGTTGTATCATGAATTTTGGGTACTTCTGCTTCTGTTTCTTCAGGTTCTTCAGTAGGTCTCTTTCTAGATTTGTTGTAAGTTGTGTCTTCATCAAATGTCACATCCTTGCTGATGTCAATCTTCTTGTATCCTGGGAAATAGATTCTATAAGCCTTCGAGCTTTCAGAGTATCCCACAAATATGCCCTTCTTTCCTGAAGGATCTAATTTTTTTCTCTTCTCTTTTGGAATGTGTATGTACACAGGACAGCTGAATATTATGAGATGGATGATTTCTGGTTTCTTTTCGGAGAAGACTTCTTCAGAATTCTTGTTCTCGAGTACTCTATGTGGAGTATGGTTCTGTACATACATTGTTGTTCTAGCAGCTAGAGCCCAAAGATGCATAGGAAGATCTTGATCATGAAGCATAGCTCTTGCAGCTTCCATGATAGTTCTATTCTTCCATTCTGCAATCCCATTCTGTTGTGGATTATAAGGAGTGGAAAAATCCCTCTTAATCCTTGATTATTTGCATAGCTCTTTGAATTCATTCGAAGTGAATTCTCCACCATTATCTGATCGAAAAGTCTTAATATTATTTTCAGTATGGTTCTTGATCAAGGATTTTAATTCCTTGAACTTACTGAATACTTCGTCTTTGTTCTTCATGAAGTAAACCCATGTCTTTCTAGAAAAATCATCAATAAAAGAAACATAGTATGCATACCCGCTTAGTGAGTTTGATGACATAGGACCACATACATCGGACTGGATGATTTCTAGTATGCCTTTGGCTTTGGTTTCACTGCTGGGAAATGTCTTCTTTGTATTATTTCCTTTCGCACATACTTTGCAGACACCATCATGTTTGGCTTGAAATTCTGGAAGACCTTCAACAACTTTGCTTGCAATAGGTAGTGCTCTGTAATGAACATGTGCAATCCTTCTATGCCAAAGTTCATTTGGCTCTACTGTGTCATGGACCGAGGGTTGTTCTGGATGGCCCTTCAATTTGTACAAGCCTCCTTCTTGTTCTCCAATCACCACTGCATCTTTGATAGTCTTTCCTTTTGGACACATAATAACTTGACCATCTATGAATGCAACCCACATTCCTTTTGCATCCAATGCTGATATGGAGAGCAGGTTCTTCTTGAGTCCCGCCACAAACAATACTTCTTTCATTGTTAGAGACTTACCAGAGTCTAGTTTATATGAATATTCCCCACTACCTTTTATTGGATATTGGTAGTCATATCCTAGCTTCACCTTGTGATGTGATTCATGTTCTGACAGTCTTACAAAGGATTCCTTGAATCCCGTCATATGTTTGGAAGCCCCACTGTCTATAAGCCAATCATCACTACCATGAGTAATGTTACCTGTGAGAGCAGAGATCAGAACATATTCATCCTCACTTGAAGAATCTTCACTTTCATATCTGGATCTCTTCTTGGATGGTTCATCATCTTCTATAGCATGAGCATGATGTATTCTTTTGTTCCCATTCTTCTTATGAGAGTGCTTCTTGCTCTTAGGACAGTCTTTTTCAAAGTGCCCTATTTCATCACATATATAACATCTTATGCTAGATAGATCCTTTCTATTGTTATCTCTATGATGATGATTCTTACCTTTAAAGTGATGATGTCTTCTTCTACTTCTTTTGGAGTGAACTGTGAGAGCTTGGTCTTCACTTCCCATCTTCTCTTCTCGAGCTGCTATCTATCCTTCTTCTTGAGAACATTCTTTCCATAGTCTGCTGAGTTTGACTAACTTCTTTCTAGCACAGATTCCTTGAATGAAAGCATCCCATGACCTAGGAAGGCCATTCAAGGCAGTCATCACAATCTCTGCATTTTCCACTTCTTCATCAACAACTTCTAATTGTTCCTTGATCTGAGAAACCCTTGTGAAGTAAGACTGGATAGTTTCTACATTCTAAATCTTCACATTCTTCAGTTGATTCCTCAGAGTCATATTCCAGTTTATGTTCTTTCCTTCAAACAACTTGGTTAGGGCATCAAACATAGCTTTAGGTGTCTTAAGAGAGGACACCTGTGGGATAAGGTGATCCTTGATAGAATCAGCAATGATCCTCTTTTTCATAACCATCTTCTTCTTATGTAAGGCCTTTGCCTCATCTCCCTCTCAAACTGGAACCTCCTCATGAATGTAGGAGTCTAATTCATTCTCTTCCAGGACCAGGGAGATCCTATACTTCCAGGCTTGCAAGTTATCAGCTCCCTCAATCTTTTCATCAAGCTTGGTATGATGAGACATCTTTAAAATGAGAATCTCAAATGGAAATACAAGAGATATTAGATCTTACCAGGTCAAAATGTCGGATCTGAGACTTGAGCTGAAATCCTGCAGAGCTGGTTCAGGAGCAAATTAGGGTTTTGCTTTTTTGGAGTTCTATCCACCCAAATGCCTGGAAATTTGTCCCTAACTTCGATTTTGGGGAGGAGATCAATCCAGGCCTGGGCTCATTGAAAAATTCTTCTTCTGTAAAAATCCCTAATTTTTGACAGGTCCAAAACTGAAAAACCTCAAAATTGGATTCTGCTTCGACAAAAAGATGTGCCCTAAGGAGGAGAGTTGTTCCACCTTACTTTTGCTGAAAATATGTGGATGAAGATCCACAAACTAGGAAGCCCTAGTTCCTGCAGCTGCATAGTGTCTTCTTCTCAGGTTAGCTTTGATACCATGTTAGTTTTTCAACATTAAGCTAGCATTATTAGGATCTTAAACTGAGAGAATAACAAGTACAGTAATCAAACACAAGAGACAATGAACATAGTGTTTTTCCTTGGGGAAACCATAAAGGAGAAAACCCGGCAACTTCCTCAGAGATAGAATCAACACCAAAACAGTAAAAGCCCCAAATCAGTAAGTGATATCCCAACAGCAGTAATCTTCTTCTTGACTAGCCCCAATGTCTTCTCCTTCCTCAACTATGCGCTATACTTGAGTGTGTGTGAGATGTGTGCTAAATAGAGATCCCAACTCTCTATTTATACTAATCTCGACATGACTAATACCCTACTAGGGCCGACCTCTACTTGGAGAGTCTAATAGGTCCTAGTGCCCCGGAACTGCGAGGACTTTAACCCTTACACAATCAAAGGGTTACCCACTATGACTTGACATAACTTGTTTACATTATTTATCCTCCCGATAGGAACATCGGGGCATGACAATATGACTCAATTACATTATAGATACATCACGGAATAAACATCGGGTTACAATACACAAGATACATAGATGAATACATTCCAAAGTTACAAATACATCAACACCTCGAGATCACTCGGATTTGACCTTCCATTACCCCACTGAAGCACTATATAAGGAACCCCTTGGATACATTGAAGAGGAGGAATTGAAGAGCAATAAAACTATAGTCCATTGTTGTCGTAGCTTGCTTATACTTGAGTTTGCATCCCTTTGTCCCTTGGAGCACTTTGTGTTCTTCCCAAGCTTACCTTTTCTTGTGAGCTTGTTATCAAGAGATGGAGGATTGAGGTGGTGGAGGCCGAGGTGGAGGACTCAATTTCGCAGACGTGCCGACAGAGGTTTTCACTTATGTAATCTCTAATTTTATTAATAGAAATATCCTTTCCTACCCAATGATGTGCATTTAAATGAATATTGAATCCATGGATGCATTTAATTTCTTATGCATTATTGATTACATATGCTAGAGTAGTCCTAACACTATATTATATAGCATGCTTTCCTTGTTTACTGTTGTTGAGAGTAAATTGCTAACTCAAGAGGGATTGGAAAAAGCTCAACGGGGATCTACTTCAACCGTTCGGAATAAGGTATGATTCGAGATCCTTACTGTTAGATGTTTTATTTCTCTTGCATATTGAGAAGGGATTGATTTCTGCGATTTATCTATCTATTGTGGTACACCCTAAGACATAGGAAGTTTTCTCCATAACAGAATTGGTGACCATACTGGGAAAGTTCCTAGTTGTTTTTGTTTGGGGGTTCTCGACATTCAATGTGCTTGTATTGCTTTGATTTCCCTGTTTCTTTGTCTATTCTGGGGCATGATTTCCCGGTAGTGTCTTGCAGGAATGAATTTTGTCTCAGCTTGTCCATTTACCTTATTATTCTATCTTTTTCTTCTTGTATGTGGGTTTTGCTTTCACAATCATGTGTACACATGGGTTTTCCTAGAATAGTCGCGTATGTACATAGGTTTACTGAGAACGGTCATGTATGCCTTGATTTTTTGCTTTTTGGGGAAGATTAAGTGTTTCTGAGTGAGTTTGGATGATTTCTTAGTCTTCTTTGATGCTTCTGGAGTCTGTATCTCCCCTATGTTTCTAACCAGAGACTCTTTTTTATTTGATTTTTGAAAATGTTCTTGTCATTTGAATTTCTATTTTTTGTTTAGAGATTATTGCATTAGGTCTCATTTTCCTTAGTACTTTGATTGGCTACTGTCTGTGAGTGGTTGCAGAGTCTGAGGGTGGTAGAGTCATATTTTTGTTTTTTATCTCATTTTATTAAAACATACAAAAACATTTTTCTTTTTGCATAGTTATGCATTCTTCACATTTTGCATTAGCATGGTACTTGCATTAGGTTTTCTTGGTGAATATTAGTCATATTTTCATATAGGAATGATTGCATATACATTTGAAGGAAAACTTTTGCACTTCACGTAGTAACATACCCTATTTTTCATTCGACACAATGCATTTGCATTGATTGTTAGGTGTGCATTTTACTTCTTGTTGTGTCATAACATCATTAGTTGCACGACCATTTACCCTTTGAGTAATAAAGCCAATTAAAATCAACACATAATAAAATGAATTACACCCTTTTCTTTTCTAGGGTGCACCAACAAGACTAGGTTTTAGGGTCTTGGAATAGTTCATTGTAAGTTAATTCTCCAAGCTCACTAAACAAAACAATTAGGTGTCTGTCCAGGTGAGAGTGTGAAATAATTTATATAATTAGTGTTTCTCAGGATCCTCCTCTTACAAGGGAGTTAAGCACGAGGCAATGTGATAAATTATGATTGGGATGACCCTTAATCATGATTGATTAACACTGGACATATTTCCAGCATTGTATTCGTATCTGGGGTCATTTGAGGTATTGGATAGTGCACCCATGGGGTACTAGTTGTGCTTTCAGTCTTCAGGATTTTTTACCCTGCCCTTATGGTCAATCCCTACTGTGACTGTCTTCCTGACCATTGATTATATCAACGTGACCTTATTTTCCTTACCTAGGTTATCGAGGGGGTATTTGTAGAGGTTATTCTGCAGGTGTCCTGGCCAGCTAGGGGTTGGACAACATAGTCGCTATATGCATTGAAGCTGAGGGCCACTATAATTGGTTATGAACCTCTGCTTGTTATGTATGGGAGTCTCAAGCCTCTCCTAGGAGATACATACCTTCTTTATTCAGGATCTCACATATCCTACCCTTGGTTTGCTTGTGATTTGGATATACATTTTTAGGTGTATGCTTTGTGCACGCTAGTTTTCCTAGGGTTTGCATAATTAGATCGAGTCTTTTTATTTTTTGAGTCATTGTGGATTCGGGTGCAGAACCTTGCCATTCTCGTTGTTTAGCAGGGCTTCTGCCTTCCACATCTCCTCCTCCTTTGGGAGAGAGAACCAGATAGTCTGGGTGGAGTACTTCTCACTTTGATTCACACACCATGGGATATCATGAGGATGAGATTCCAGAAATGTCTTCTCCACCTCATGAGGTTGGGGAGGAAGATCCTACCAGCACATATGATACTTTACATGAGCATCCTTCATGATCTGGTTATGATCCCTCATTCATAGGTCACTGGTATTGGTTTCCAGGCAATGAGACTCACTATGAACCCACAAGCACTAGTAATGTTAGATATGACATACCTGATATCCATGAGCCTGATTCGGCATATCATGCCGAGTCAAAAATTGACCCTGGAACTATGCCTGGGGGCACTCCCACTCTTCTCCATGCAGAGAGGTTTGGGGGCACTAGTCACATTGCACCTTCCATCCTAGTGGTGGAGGCGTCTTCACATGCTCCTCCTAGGCCTAGTGTTAGTATTCCTATTCAGATACCAGGATAGAGATGAGTGAACATTGGGAACACCACTTATATTCCTTCACATGTTCCTTCATCCTTGAATCATGTTCCTTCGAATGTGTTTTTAATGGGTCATCCTCCCCCTAATTCACGTGGGCTTTTAGGCTGGAATGTTGCTACTATCCATGTTCATTCTGCGACTGCTAACATGGTTGTATCTTAGAGTCGAGTACCTCCTATTGTGTCAATAGGTAATGTACCTGTTTTTGTATCATCTCATGTTCCAACTCATGGAGCTCCCTGTATACCAACCTATGGACCTTCTCATGGTACATCCCATGGAACACCTTATGGATCTTCTCATGGACATTCTTATGGACCGTAGTATGGAAAAAACTACCAACCCTATGGGTACGGGTATCAACAACCCACTTACTCTTCTAATTATGGCTTTGTAGCGCCTCATAATAAAGGTACCCCACATCACAATGCTTCCATGCAGCCTTACATGGGTCAAATGGGAGGAGGTTATTATGGCCAAGGCCATGGTATTTATAGAAATCAACCTTACATGAATCAAAAC
Source organism: Pseudotsuga menziesii (assembly GCA_001517045.1). Lineage (NCBI taxonomy): Eukaryota > Viridiplantae > Streptophyta > Pinopsida > Pinales > Pinaceae > Pseudotsuga > Pseudotsuga menziesii. The sequence continues at coordinate 43,006 of LPNX010957991.1, read as the reverse complement.
TACCAAGGAGCATGGAATCGACCGGCTCAACCTAGGCTCCCTTTCCTTGCGACATTGAACTTACCTAACTTGTCAAGATTGATGAATGATCCTATGTCTCATGACTCGGCATGGACAGCAGTCCCTACCAAGCTTCCATCAAACATTTGGAGTTGTTATGTAAGGTAGAAAAAAATAAAAGTTGTTTAGTGAATAGTCGTAGTCTAGGTTCTCCTGTAGTTTAGTTTTTCATAAACAGATTCTAGATAGGTAAGGATATATAGGTTTCCTTTACATTACACAGTAGGTTATCATCTCATGTTCTACCTCGTGGAGCTCCCTGTATACCAACCTATGTACCTTCTCATGGTACATCCCATGGAACACCTTATGGAGCTTCTCATGGACATTCTTATGGACTGCAGTATGGAAACAATACCAACCCTATGGGTACAGGTATCAACAACCCGCTTGCTCTTATAATTATGGCTTTGTAGCGTGTCATAATAAAGGTACCCCACATCACAATGCATCCATGCATCCCTACATGGGTCAAATGGGAGGATGTTATTATGGCCAAGGCCATGGTATTTATAGAAATCAACCTTACATGAATCAAAACTACCAGGGAGCATTGAATCGACTGAATCAACCTAGGATCCCTTTCCTTGGGAAATTGAACTTACCTAACTTTTCGATATTGATGAACGATCATATGTCTCATGACCATCTCACTCACTTGTGCCCTCATATGGAAGATGCCTCAAGGTTCATAGCACAAGGCCCAAATGTGTTAACTAATCCTTTACCCAATAATCAAAATATGAACTTGAGGACCATTGATCCTGGTTGTGCATCAAGTGGAAATCAAAATCCGTCGAAGGCCAATAGTGGTCATGGTTGCATCAACATGGTGCGTGCTGCTAAGGTTGTGACTCATTCAAAAGATTATGGTTCGTCACAACCAAACCTTGGGAAAGAACCTGCCCCCCTGAGATCCCTTTGTGAATCGAAAAACCTATGGATAAACCTGAAGCTCCACCTCGCATTCCTAAGGGATTCTTAAAGCATTCGGGGCACAATCCTAATGCCTGAGCCACCCATAACTATTCAGTTGTCCAAGATTTGGGCCAGACTCCTTGTGTGATGTCTGCGTTAGAAGTGCTTCAAACTTGTCCTTTGTAGAGCAAAGCCTTATTTTCTTCTCTTGGGGTTAGTGACGATAGCTCTTCTACCATGATCAAATTTGAAACCATGGGAGTACAGCCTCACTTTCCTTGCTACGTGTCTCTTTTTATTCATGTAGAGTGTCTTAACAACACCGTCAAGCATAATTTCATTGATGAAGGCACTACTACTTCTGTGATGTCTTTGTCATGTTGGAAGGGTTTGGGTTCTCCCACATTGTCTCAATCCGCCACTATGTTGACAAATTTCGATGGTAGATTGTTTCGGCCGCACGGGATTCTTCCTTCTCTAGAGGTCCAATTGGGAGGGAAGACCGTCGTGATCAAGGTCAAGGTGGTTGATGCGCCCCTTGACTATAATCTTCTATTGGGTAGGAATTGGATGTATAGTATGCAAGCAGTAGCTTCTTCTTTATTTCGAGTGATATTCTTTTTGTTTAATGGGAATATTTTTACGATTGATCACAAGTCATTCCATAATCCAAGTGTCAATGCATCGTCGAGAGCTTCTATCCTAATTCTCGATCATTCTCAGCTCGAAATTGGGAGTGTGGGTGTAGTTATGTATCTTTCTCTTATGGGAACCTTTAGTTGTCCTGCGCCCATTCTTATGATTGGGTCTAGTTTTGGTGGGGCTTCATCCTCATCGAATTCGGTGTCTTTTCGCACTACCCATATGGAATATCCTTGGATTCTTCCTTCACTGACAACTTTGAGTGTGCCCATTCAAACAGACGTGTTGTTTCCTACAACACATTTTGTGTATCAAGCGAATCTTGGTCAGGTTGAAGAATCTAGTCCTTCCTCTTCGCGGATGGAGGAGGAGGACCTGTATGTGCTGCTTGCATGGGCAGTAGAGTCATCTCACTCACATGATTTCCTCGATGATTTTTTTCCATTGGATGAACCTATTCTTGAGGCCATGTCTGGGGTTATTCTACGGCCATGAGAGGCTCACTTGCCCTCATTTTACAGCTCCATCTTGTGTGTAAATAAGTGTTGCCACTCTAGTGTGAGGGTTGAGAGATACACAGCTCACATTTGGTTTCTTTCTGCATGCATTGCGTTGCTGTGAGGGTAGTTTTATTCTGTCAGTAGTTTTTAGTGTCAACTCCTTGCATGGCCATTGCCAAAGCTTTAATATTGCTCCAGCGTCAGTAGTATGTATTGTGAACCCTGTTTCCTCTGTCACAGGTGAGCATGAGGGTTTGTTCTTCCAGTTGTTGTTTGTAGTGCCGGTTCGATTCCTCCTCAGCTACAGATTCGTTCACCTTTAGGTAATTATTTTATCATACTAATGTTATCAAAAAATTTAGTTACAGCTACGGTATTATAATGCCCAGTTTCTAATCAAAGTTTTTGGTCTTCGCTTGCAGGTTATTATTTTCCTTTATGCTTGGAACAATCCTCTCCACATTTGGATTGACTTCAATACCAAACAGGTAAGCCCCATCTAAAACGTGGCAACTCCCTGCTCGGCAATGGTTACGGGAAAAGGGTTTTCAGCTGTAAAATAAATATGATTTCGGTTCCTCCATTGTTTAAATGCTTAGCTCAATTATTACTTAGTTTTTGGTTATTAAACCCTTGCCTGTTGCAGGGTAGCTTCGGCTTCTATGTCGTGACTTGTATTTCACTTTTCTTGACTTGTAAATAGGAATTACAGCCTTATGGCTAAGTAATATTATACTATGTTTAACATGTGAAGGTTTTCCTCTCTTCATGGTTTTTAATTCTTCTCTGTTTCGAATACTCTGATAATTTATACATTGTCTTATAAAAGATACGATAGTAAATGAAGTTTTAATAAGTTGGTTATTAGTTTCATTTTCAAACCCTCGCCATGATGCTGGGTTAAACCGGCCTTGGGCTGAGTGAAGTAATTTGGTTATTCCTTTAGCCCTTCGGCCCGACAAAGTAATACATTTGGTTTAAAAAGGATTTTAACTTCGAGCTCTTTCTCGTTTATGCAATAGTTTATAAACCTATAAATTATAGTTTTGTGGGATTAGAGCCTTTCCTTCTTCTACTATTAATAGAGATAAAATATTGTTTAAGGTTTCTCTTGTAAATAAATAAAGTTAATGTGAAGACTCTAAGCTCAGTCCTAAGGTAATATTTATATATTTATACTTGTCAGTTAGGATAGAATACTAGGGTTTACTCTAAAAGAACCCTTATATAGATATATTCTTAAATTTGTTAGTTATGCGTTGGTTTCTTTTTACCTATTTTTCGTTGTTACAATAGTATTGAAATTATTTATCCTGAAAAAAATATATTTTCTTATCTTTTAAATAAAAGAGTTTATAAAGATACTGTATGTTCTTGAGATAAGACTGTACCTAGTCTAATGTATACTTATAGTCTTCTAGTTTTAATTTGTTTATTCTGTTTTAAAGAATACTTTTATAAAAAGAATAAAAGAAGAAATAGGGTTTTGACCCTCACGTTAGATTTAGAGCTTGTCTGGTAAATAATTATTTCTTAAATAGGTAAATTCTTAGCTTTATTCTATTTACTGTTTACATTTAAATTTATATTTGTTTACTACTCTGTAACTTAGTAACGAATCAGAGTTATGTAAGGATTAAAACATTAACTCTGTAACTTTGATTATTTCTTTATTAATAATGTTTGTAACATAATCCTATTCTAGTATATATTAAATAATAGTTTAAGATAAAATATTTAAGTGTGCTTAATACCTTGTTGGATACTTAACTGTATCTCCTATAATTTTTATTGTATCACCATATTTTTTTACTATAACTTTATTGTATTCCTGTTGTTTCTTTTCCAACATTTTTACATAGATATGCTCATTAAAACAGTAAACATAAATAACCAGAACATTGTTCTTTTTAATAATAATTTACACACTAAATTAAATTACTCTGCTATCTATAGAATACAGAACCCTATCTATTATTTTCAATCTCTTATCATTTTCTTTCATCTATTTAAGATATTCTAACTATGCTGGAGTATGGCCTAGTTTTCCAGGTGTGGAAAAACACAATCTAGAAATTATTTCCATTCTAACACATTACTTTTATAAATCAAATTCATTTCTTTAATAATCTAAAAAGACTGCTAAATTCTAACATTTTACAAACTGAATATTTACAATTCATATATCAGTCAAAGTCAGATTTATTTAATTAACACAATAAAACAAAATAATGTAGAACTTGTTTAGGATAGATGACAACAGTGTTAGGAGGTCGTTCCTCACTACCAATCTCATGGAGAGTGCTCAAACAACGCTTCCTCATGACCTTAAGCCTGTTCTTGGTCTTCTTGGCAAAGAACTGGTGGAGAATGCAAATGGTAGACTAGCTCAATATCTCAGTAAAACACTCTGCTCTTAGTAATATGATCTTCAGCTTAAAATTTGCAACTAGATCAATCAACAGTTATCCCCTCAAACACTTTCCAGATTCCATTCCATTGAATTTCTTTGAAGTACATTCATTCAACCTGAATCATCACTTCTCTAGAATGAGCAGCCTTAGCTATCTTTAATGGGAATTTTTATAAAGATTGCCTAGGTCTTTTGGGTCAGTTTTCATTAATTGAGCCACTTGCTCTGATTCCACTTTCTTGGGGAATCATGACCCCAAATGTAGGGAGGTTGCCACCTGCAACAGTTGGATGTGGTTTGAGGATGCTGCCACATGTTAGTTTGCTCTCCACCCAGTCTCCTCCACCAATTTGACCAGTAAACACTCTTTTAACAGCTCTCCTAAGCTGTTGTCTCCTCCTTTATTTATTTATAAATAAGATATTCAGAATTACATTAAATATCCTTGACTCTGTTGAGTCATCAATTACAACTTAGCATAAAATTTAACATATTGTCCTCAAATAATATAAAATTGTTTTTTTTTTGCAAAATTGGGGCATGTGACATGTCTTTTGAGTCAATATATAAAAAAAACAAAAAATAAATAAATAATTCAAAACTTAAAAGTGCATTTGGGATTCTTTACCTATGTCACCATAAGTTGCTCCTGGTGGTAGGGGCATATCTAGGTCTCCACGGAAGTCTATCCCTGCATAGGGGTGGTCGTCTATGGCAATGATCTGTCTCTGCCACCATGGAAAGAAATATGTTGGGTATGGGTTATCCACCCTACCTCCGCCCACTCTGTGCATGACATTTTTCCAGCGTTGCTAGGTATTGTATTGAGCACATAGATCTGTGGACAAACACACAACTCATAAGATAGATCACACAATTTACTCAGTTATTGAAGAATGAAACCGTGGAAAAATGGCTTGCAGTTGTGAATGCTTTTCACTAATCAAAGAGTAATTAGATGATAATTACAATGAACTACAATTTGCTTAAATAGGAATAATTCAAATCAAGCCATATGGATTTGACTGTAACTAATTGAATGCTTACTCAAGGTATCCCAATTAATGTCGAAGTCCAAATAGACAACTCCCTGATCACCAATAACTCCAACAAACAGTGACAGCTAGTTAACTCAGTGTAACTGAGTGTGGTAGGTAGGAAATGAGCTCATCCCCATGTAGTCATGCATCATCCATGCATTGGTAGCACTAGCTAACTATTCGTGAGGTAATTGACAAACTCTGATTCCAAAGATCAACTCCTTGATGTCCAACAACTCAATCAAACAGTTACAGCTAGTTAACTTAGTGCAACTAAGTGTGGTAGGTAGGAGAAGTGCTCCTCCCCATGCAACCATGCATTAGCCATGAAATGCTTGTGCTAGATAACTGAATGATAAGTAATTGGGCCTATCTAAGGCTAACTAGTACTAACACCAACTAACTGAAGTAGGTTGGTTTTGAGACCCCTAGTTGCTCCTAAAGTGTAGGGATTGGTCTAGGAGGTGCCCAGACTGATGCATGAACATGCAGTAAGTGGTAGTTAACCTCTACCAGTGTTTCCCAACACTTAAATGACTAGTACATGTGATCCCATTAGGACAGGTGGACCCAATTGTACTATTGGACCCAATTTAATAAATTAGGGTTTCCTAAGTTAGGCGAATAACAATCTAATAGACAGTATGGTCAAGAGAGGATTAATAATCCTAACACCCCCCTTGAATCCTAACTTGGACAATTGTGGGCCCTGGTAACAAGACCATAGGTCACCAATTACATCAAGTAAAGTAACTGCTTAATATAAGGAGTTGAGGAAAAAACCACATGGGAAAAAAGTGCCCCTCTATCTAAGAAGATAGAATCTAGATTCAAGTTTGAAAAATTGGAAATATGGTGCTACAACCTTCATCTCTGTGATGTAGAGAAGCAACATGAATGGTGTTCTATGAACATGTATTCTGGGGCCTGGAATGTAGACATCTCTTTCTTCTCCCAAAATGATGATGGAGGGAAGGAGGAATGTAACCTTTGTCTCTTACTGGATGAAGAGGTGTATGATCAACTCTATTCTTCTAAATGTAGTGAGACTGAGCCTTTTCCATGTAGCACCTTATAGGGAGTCTATTGCATCTCTCTGAAGGAGGTAAGATTGTGTGACATAGCGTAAGGGTCTTTCCCTTTTGAGTGTCAGGTGGCTTTCCAGTCATCTTCCTAGCTTCCAGTTTGGAAGTAAGGACTAGATCTAGATCTAAATCACCTTGAATCTCAATCTCATAAACTGATATAGCTAGATCTGCAATACTAGTAGAAGCTGCAAAAGAAGTAAATGAAATGATTTTACTTTCCCTTGCAAGTGGTTGCTGAGAGTGCACTGGTTCTCAAGGAGGCATGAAGTGTGAGAACTCATATTATTTGTAGGAATGATTTGCAACACCCTTTGCTATTATGTTTTCAATAGATATATCTATGATCTCCACTGAGTCACGATGAAATATCACTCACTTTGGAGAGCCAATATGAGTCATCTGGTATACAGATAATAGGTCTGAAGCTAGGGAGGGAACATAGAGCACATCTTTGAATCTTCCATGTTCAAGATTGTAAGAACCCTTCCCTTTGGTTTGAATTTGACTATCATTTCCCATATGAATACTAGGACCATCAAAATACTGTATGGAAGAGAATGATTCTCTGGAAGCAGCCATATGATTGGAAGCTCTAGAATCAATGAGAAAGACTTGTGGTGTTGAACAACTAGCCTTCAATGTATGGTATTTCCTTTGTTATTATTCATATTCTTCTTCAGAGACATCCTTCCTTGCGCTAGCAGGTGTAACAATGTTATGTTTCTTCAAAATAAGAGTCATTTCATCAAGTTGTCTTCTCATACAGGGGCTTTCTGAATGAAATCCCCTTCCACAGTAAGAACAAAGGATATTGCCTTTGCCATTCTTCTTGCTTCTTTTTGAAACTAAAGACTCATTTGACTGCTCTTTCTTCATAGGAGACTTATCTCTTTGCTTCCCTTTATCATTCACTCCCTTATGTCCTCTTTTAAGAACCCGTGTCAACCACTCTCTTTATTTTGTCGGTATATTTTGTCGCACGCATATGCTTTGTAAGTCGTCCCATTAGTATGATGTATTATCCAACATTCATGGGGAGTAAGTAATAGTTGTTAAGTCATATATTTAATAGGTTGCATTATCCCACATTCATGTGGATTAATAGTTGTTTATATTAGACTTAGTATATAAGTATATGTTGAGGCTAATGAAAGCATCAAAGAGTTATTTTGTATTGAGCTTGCTCAAAGGAGGTTGCCCCCTTGAAGTGGCCCGTGATCAATAAAATCTCTTTTGTGCTCCAATATTTCTGTTATATCATGCATTTTAATTATTCATTACAGGAGGTTCTCCACATCTGGTATCAGAGCACTTTCTTGGGCTCGTTGGGTGGAATTTCGAGAAAAAAAAATTTCTCACGTGCTTCCTGGCACTGTGAGCCTAACAGTTGTTCTTCTTCTTGTAGAAATATTATTCATCTAGATTAGGGATTAAACCCTATACACTTAACTGTGGGAAGTACTTGGGCATATCCCTAAAAATTATTGTGAGGAGTACCACAAGAACCCCAAAGTAGTTGGCCATTGAGAGGACCTGCCAAGTGAAAAGGGAAACGACCCCCACCAGATTGACTAGATTCCCATCCACGAGGAAAACCAAAGAACTGTCATTTTTGGCCAAGCGGTTAGTAGTTTTACCTGCGCTATGAAGTGAGGGGTACTGCCCCAATACTCAAGCCTAAGACAGCCTTGGTGGCCGAGTGACTACCTTTGAACCAATAGGAAGCCGAATATACCTGGGCTCCATCTCTATTTATAGTTGATAACATACAGAATTTCAAAATTATCACAGATCATTTACTCCATTTCTTGTTGATAAAACACATCTTCTAGCACCGTCACAGATCAATTCTTCAAGAAAAAAAAATGAAAAAAAAGAAAAAAGAAAAACGAGTATAAATTTCTGTTTTTCAGCCATATCTTCCTTAATTTAGCTCCGTTTTCCTTGAAATTTCACTGTCACTCTCGTAATACTATTCTACATATTCCTTCATTGAGGACCTTATCTCCAATTTCACTTCCTCAAAGCCAAAATTCTACATTTTTCAATTTTTAGAGTTTGTCATAACTTCTCTGATTCTCACCCAATCACCTTCAAATTTTTCCATGGTGTTCATTTTCCATTTCTGCTTCATTGTCCCTCTCTGACAAATTTTCCAATTCCTTCATCCCACCTCTGAAATTCACATTTTCTGCTTCTTGTCCCTAAAAAAGTGTCCAAAACCTCGTAAAACCCCAATCACCCCCCCCCCAAATTTTTCCCAGATCAAACATCTCCTTTTGTAAAACCCTCTCCATTTTTGTTTTTCTACCTATTACGTGATAAAAAATAAATAAATAAATAAACCGCTTATGGTTGTCACCCGCGCCGGAGCAAATAAACAAATGGAAGAAGAACTTGTTGCCATCAAGTCCAAACTTGAGGATCTAGATCAAAAATTTCTCGGCCTCCATCTTCAGCATTCACCCATGAACAACCGCCACCAGCCTAAGTCTTCTGTAGACACTGGGTTCTCATTGTTTAGCAACTTCCGTGGGCCAAAGTTGGATTTTCCTCACTTCAATGGTGATAATCCGACTAGATGGATTTATAGGGTAGAAAAATATTTTAGTCTGCATAACACTTTTGATTTCAATAAAGTCCCACTTGCATTCTTTCATTTGGAACATGAAGCACTTCAATGGTTTCGTTGGTACATCAAGGCTCATGCCGAGCCAAACTAGATAGATTTTTCCAACTCCTCTTGCAGCGATTTGGTCCTAGTGCTTTTGATGAATTCACAAGAGCACTCACCAAACTTCGCCAAACTGGCACTGTGCGAGAGTATCAGATATAATTTGAGAAACTCGCCAATCATATTGAGGGATTTCCTGATGCATTCTACCTTAGTTGTTTTATCAGTGGTATGAAGGATGCAATACGCTCTGAGGTTAAAATGTTCTTCCCCAACACAATGATGGAATCCCTCAGGTTGGCTAAGCTAGCAGAGGACAAGATTCGAGCTCAACAAAACTCCAAATCCACTCTTGTTCCATTCATACCTATGGTTCCTCAAAGAACCCAAAAGTCGCTAGCTCCTAGAACCACTCCTATCAAGCATTTGTCTGAAGCAGAGATGCGGGAACGTCTGGAAAAAGGGATTTGTTATAATTGTGATGAGAAATTCAACCGGGAAAATAGATGTGTTGAGCAAAATATCTATCTCTTGGATGTGGATTCTCCACCTGCACCTGAATTTTTTTATGATGCTCATGATCCCACAGATGATGATGGTGACATTCAACAACTACCTGGTCTAGACGACCAACTAAAGATATCTCTCCATGCCTTAGCCGGAGTCACCACCCCACAAACCATGAGGGTCAGAGGGTTCTTCAAAAAACTCCCTCTTACAATACTCATTGATTCTGGTAGCACTCACAAATTCATTGACCTGGGGATTGCCAAACAGGCTGATTGTTTCATCCATCATTGCTCCAGCTTTGAATTCATGATTGCCAATGGGGGCACCTTACCTTGAAAAGGGAAGTGTTGTAATGTGCACATATCTATGGGGTATTATAACTTATGCTCTTGCATGTTTTCCTTGCCCTTAGGTGGATGTGATGTGGTTTTTGGTGCTCAATGGTTACTCACACTTGGACCCATTTTATGGGATTTTGCTGAACTTTGGATGCTGTTTTCAATCAATGGTACGAAACACACATTGCGAGGCTTACAACCAGGGTCTCTCAGCCTCATTAGTTCGTATCGCATGGAAAATATTCTTAAGAAAAGTTCACATGGTGTCATCACTCAGCTCCATTTCATTCAGATGCAACCTTCAGCAGTCTCAACTACTCCATTGGATCTCCAACAAATTTTGGATCGATATGCATGTGTGTTTGCTAAGCCAGTGGGATTGCCACCTTCCTGAGCTAAGGACCATCATATTTCACTCCTTCCTGGAAGTTTCCATCCCAACATCAGGCCCTATTGCTACCCATTTCACCACAAGACAGAAATTGAGATGCATGTTTGTGACTTACTAAAGCAAGGTGTTATTCGCCCTAGCACTAGTTCGTTCTCTTCACTGATCCTTCTAGTCCAGAAAAAGGATGGGTCATGGTGCCTTTGCATCAAATTTTGAGCACTTAATCACCTCACAATCAAGGATAAGTTTCCAATTCCTGTTGATGATGAGCTTCATGGTGCTCATTTTTTCTCCAAGTTGGATCTTCGTTCTGGGTATCACCAAATTCGGGTCCATGCGGATGATATCCCTAAAATAGCTTTCTGCACACATGATGGCCATTATGAATTTTTTGTCAAGCCATTTTGCCTCACAAATGCCCCTTCCACATTCCAGGAAGTGATGAACAAAATATTTCGGCCCTACTTGCGAAACTTCATTCTGGTCTTCTTTGATGATATCCTCATCTATAGTAAAACCTAGGCTGAGTATCTTCAACATCTGGATCTTGTACTGCAACTTTTCGGTGATCATCATCTCTGTTCCAAACAATCTAAATTTTTTTTTGGGCAGAAGGAAGTAGAGTATCTCAAGCATATTGTTTTAGCACAAGGGGTTCGTGTCGATTCTGCGAAAATCAATGCCATGAAAAATTGGCCACCTCCTCAGACCTTGAAGAGCCTTTGTGGGTTTTTGGGACTTACTGGCTACTACCACAAGTTTTTCAAGGATTATGGGAAGATTGCAGCTCCATTAACAATTATACTAAGAAAGGATGCTTTTGCATGGACACCTCCTGCTGAGTGTCCATTTGAGAAACTGCAACAAGCTATGTGTACCACACCTGTTCTAGCTATGCCTGATTTTTCCAATCCCTTCACTATTGAGAGTGATGCTTGCAAAAATGGACTTGGTGATGTCCTCCTCCAAGATGAACATCCCATTGCATTCACCAGCAAATACCTGTCTGGTAATAATTTAGCTGCCTATACATATGAGAAGGAAATGATGGCTATTTTGCATGCCGTACATAAGTGGCATCCATACCTCTTAGGGAATCATTTTTGCATCAAGACTGATCACTAGACTTTGAAATATTTCCTAGAACAACTAGTTTCATCCCCAACACAACAAAAATGGGTTAGCAAACTCATGGGTTATGACTACGAGATCACTTACAAGAAGGGTAAGGACAATCTTATGGTGGATGCTCTTTCCCGCACATTTGATGACCATTCTTCTCTTTCAGCTATTTCTATGCCTATTCCAAATTGGTTACAATCTATTTAGCAAGGCTATGTCAATGACTCTTCCTTATCTCAAATCATCCAGCAATTGGCCAGTAATCCTTCTCTTTTACTACATTACTCGTGGTATGGTTCTTCTCTAAGATACAAGGGTCACTTGGTGCTTCCCCAGAGCACAGATCTTCACTAGGCTGTCTTCTATGAACTCCATGCTTCTCCAGCGCTAGGGCACTCTGGGTTCCTCAAAAAATATGAGCGGGCATGACGTAAATTATTTTGGAAGGGAAAGAAACAGGAAATTCAATAGATGGTTGCTGAATGTGCTACCTGCTAGTGCCACAAGGGTGAAACTACACTCCTCCCCAGCTTGCTCGAACCCTTGCCTATCCCTACAAGGATTTGGATAGATATTTTGATGGATTTCATCGATGGGCTCCCTAAATCTAGAGGGAAGACTGTAATCTTGGTTTTGGTTGATTGACTCTCCAAATATAGTCATTTTTGTGTTCTCAGCCATCCATATACTGCCTCCTCAACCGCATAATTTTCCATGGACCAGATATTCTGTCTTCATGGCATCCCTTCTTCCATTGTCTCAGACCACAATGCAAATTTCACAAGTCATTTTTGGACCGAACTCTTTCGCCTCACTGGAACCAAACTGAAAATGAGTTTAGGATATCACCCATAAACAGATGGTCAAACTAAAGTCACCAACAAATTCTTCGAAACTTATCTTCGTTGCTTCACCTTTGAACGACAACATCAATGGGAAAAGTGGCTCCCTCTCGCTGAATGGTGGTACAATACTTCCTACCATGTTGCATCTAAAATGAATCCATATGAAGTTGTTTATGGGCAGCCACCCCCAGTGCTCCTTCCATACAACCCCCATAGTTCATCGGTTCAGGCTGTTGACATGGTTCTTGTTGATGTATATGTAACTTCATAATGTATTTCTTATATATATTGTAACCCGATGTTTATTCTAGGATGTACTTGAGTCATGTCATGCCCCGATGTTCCTATCGAGAAGATCTATAATGTAAACAAGTCATGTCAAGTCATTGTGGGTAACCCTCCTATTATCTAAGGGTTAAAGTTCCCAGAGTTGTGGGGAACTAGGGTTATTAGACTCTCCTAGTGAGCTCCGCCCTACTAGGGTTTTAGTCATGTTGGGATTAGTATAAATAGAGAGCTGGACTCTCTATTTAGCACACATCTCATACACACTCAAGTGTAGTGCATAGTTGAGGAAGGAGAAGACACTGGGGCTAGATAAGAAGAAGGTTACTGTTGTCAGGAGATTACTTACTGTTTTGGGTTCTACTTTTGGTGCTAATTCTATCTCTAAGGAATTTGTGGGGTTTTCACCATTTATGGTTTCCTTGAATATAAACACTGTGTTCATTGTCTCTTGTGTTTGATTGTTGTACTTGTTATTCTCTCAGTTAAAGATCCTAATGTTATTCTAGCTTAATGATGAAAAACTAACATGGTATTAGAGCTAACCTGAGAAAAAGACACTGTGCAGCTACAGGAACTAGGGATTCCTATTTTGTGGATCTTCCTCCATATATTTTTAGCAAAAGCAAAGTGGAATAACTCTCCTCATTAGGGCGCATCTTTCTGTTGAACCATAATCCAATTATGAGGTTTTTCAGTTTTGGACCGTACACTGCTGCTGAAAATTAGGGAATTTCACAGAAGAGGAATTTTTTAGTGAGCCCAAGCCTGGATTGATATCCTCCCCAAAATCAAAGTTAGGGATCAAATTCAAAGCATTTGGCTGGATAGAACTCCAAAAAATCAAAACCCTAATTTGCTACTGAACCAGTACTACAGGATTTCAGCTCCAAATTCAGATACGACATCTTGACTTGGTAAGATCTAAATATTTTGTATTTCCATTTGAGGTTCGCAGTTTAAGATGTCTCATCATACCAAGCTTGATGAAAAGCTTGAGGGAGCTGATAACTTCTAAGCTTGGAAGTATAGGATCTCCCTAGTCCTGGAAGAAAATGAGTTGGACTCCTATATTAGTGAGGAGGTTCTAGTTCCAGAGGGAGATGAGGCTAAGGCCTTACATAAGAAGAAGATGGCTATGGAAAAGAGAATCATTGCTGATTCAATCAAGGATCATCTCATACCACAGGTGTCCTCCCTCAATACACCTAAAGCTATGTTTGATTCCCTAACCAAATTGTTTGTAGGGGAGAACATAAACTGAAAGATGACTCTGAGAAACCAATTGAAGAATGTAAAGATCCAGAATGTTGAGACTACTTAGTATTACTTTACAAGGGTATCTCAGATCAAGGAAGAACTAGAACCAGTAGATGAAGAAGTGGAAAATGTAGAGATTGTTATGACCACCTTGAATGGTCTCCCTAGATCACGGGACTCTTTCATTCAAGGGATCTGTGCCAGAAAGAAGTTAGTCAATTTCAGCATACTAGTGGGAAGAATGCTCTCAAGAAGAAGCTTGGATAGTAGCTCGAGAAGAAAAGATGGGAAGTGAAGATCAAGCTCTTACAACCCACACCAAGAAAACCAAAAGGGACCATCATTACTCCAAAGGTAAGCCTTATCACTCTAGAAGATATTGGGCTACTATTAGATGTTATACATGTGATGAGAAAGGTCACATATCCAAATTTTNAAACAAGAGAAGACATCATGCTCATGCTGTAGAGGATGATGAACCTTCCACAAAGAGAATCAGACAAGAAAGTGATTCTTCAAGTGATGAAGAATATGTACTGATCTCTGCTCTCATGGGAAATGTTTCACATGGAAGAAATGATTGGCTCATAGACAATGGTGCTTCCAAGCACATGATGGGATTCAAAGAATCATTTGTGAAGCTATATGAACATGAGTCACCTCCCAAGGTGAAGCTTGGGGATGACTACCAATATCCAATAAAAGGTAGTGGTGAATCCTCCTACATACTAGACTCTGGAAAGTCTTTGAAGATGAAGAATGTATTATTTTTTCCAGGACTAAAGAAGAACCTCCTCTCCATATCTGCATTGGATGCAAAAGGAATGAGGGTTGCTATTGTAGATGGCCAAGTTCTTATGTGGCCAAAGGGAAAGACTTTTGACGATGCAATCGTGACTGGGGAACAAGAAGGAGGAATATACAAGCTGAAGGGCCAACCAGAACAAGCTTTGGTTGATGACTCAGTAGAACCAAATGAACTTTGGCATAGAAGGCTTGCACATGTACATTACAGAGCACTACCACTTGCAAGCAAAGCTATTGAAGGTCTTCTAGGAATTCAAGCAAAACATGAAAAGGTTTGTAAAGGATTTGCGAAAGGAAAGAATACAAAGAATACATTTTCAAGTAGTGAGAGCAAGGAAAAAGGAATATTGGAAATCATCCACTCCGATGTATGCGGATCAATGTCATCAAATTCTCTAAGCGGGTATGCATACTATGTTTCTTTTATTGATGAATTTTCTAGGAAGACATGGATTCACTTCATGAAGAATAAAAATGAATTATTCAGCAAGTTCAAGGAATTCAAATCCTTGATCGAGAACCACACTGAAAAGAAGATCAAGACTTTTCGATCAGACAATGGCAGAGAATTCAATTCGAATGAGTTCAAGGAACTATATAAAGACTCAGGGATTAAGAGGGATTTTTCCACTCCTTATAATCCACAATAGAATGGAATTGCGGAAAGGAAGAATAGAACTATCATGGAAGCTGCAAGAGCTATGCTTCATGATCAAGATATTCCTATGCATCTTTGGGGAGAAGCAACTAGAACAGCAATGTATGTACAAAACCATACTCCACATAGAGTACTCGAGAACAAGACTCCTAAAGAATTCTTCTCCGGCAAGAAATCAGAAGTCAGCCATCTCAAAATATTCGGCTGTCTTGTGTACATACACATTCCAAAAGAGAAGAGAACAAAATTAGATCCTTCAGGAAAGAATGGTATATTTGTGGGATACTCTGAAAGCTCGAAGGCTTATAGAATATACTTCCCAGGGTTCAAGAAGATTGACATCAGTAGGTATGTAACATTTGACGAAGATTCAACCTACATCAAATCTAGAAAAAAACCTGTTGAAGAACCTAAAGAAGCAGAAGCTCCCATAATTCATGACACAGTCATGAACAAAGAAACTTAAGAAGAATATCAAGATTTTGAAGAACCACAAAGACCTGTCGATCCACCATAGGAGAAGAATCCTCAGAAGAGGAAACTTGCTTGGGTATGAGAGATTATCCAAGATTCGAAAATATATGGGGTTCCAGAAGAGAATCTCAGAGAAAGAAAGAGGACCAGATCCTATTCCAGTTATGTAGCATTACTATGTGACTTCATTGATAAAGAACCTTCCAAATATGAAGAAGCGGCAGAATGGAAATAATGGAAGGATGCAATGATCAAAGAGTATCAATTGATCACGAAGAATGATGTTTGGGATGTGGTCCCAAGACCAGAAGGGAAGTCAGTTGTAACTTCCAAGTGGATCTACAAGATCAAGCATCCTGCAGATGGTAGCATAGATAAATATAAAGCAAGATTTGTTGCTCACACTTTCTCACAAAAAGAAGGAATAGACTATGAAGAAATCTTTGCACCTGCATCTAGACACACTTCCATCAGATCGATACTTGCTTTGGCTGCAGTCATGAAATGGAAGATACACCAAATGGATGTCAAGATTGCTTTATTGAATGGTGTAGTGGAAGAGGAAGTGTATGTTGAGCAACCACTTGGTTTTGAGAAACATGACAGGGAGTCTCATGTGTGCAAATTGAAGAAATCCTTGTATGGTTTGAAACAGGCACCCAGGACATGGTATGGTAGAATTGACAGCTTTCTATCCAGTTTGGGCTTTACCAAGAGTAAACCAGATTCCAACCTTTACTATAAGGTTGAAGATGGCAACCCAATGGTAATTCTACTATATGTAGATGATCTGTTTATGACAGGAATGGATGGGTTGATTGCAGATATGAAGAGAAATCTTGCTGCCGAGTTCGAAATGAAGCACTTGGGTATGATGCATTATTTTCTAGGGATGGAGGTGTGGAAGACTACGGATGGAATCTTCCTTAGACAAGGGAAGTATGCAGTAGAGATCCTGAAGAGATTTGGGATGAGGGACTGCAAGGCATTAACCACACCTATGGTATCAAATATGAAGCTATTGAGTGATGCTTCATCAAATACAGTTGATGCCATGATGTATCATCAGATGATTGGGTCCTTGATGTACCTGACGAACACAAGACCAGATATTTGCTTTTCTGTGAACACCTTGATCCAGTACTTGACAGATCCGAGACATGTTTACTTGAATGCTACAAAGCATATTCTGAGGTACCTGAAGGGTACAGTTGATTATGGGCTCAAGTATAAGACTGATCAAAAGATTAACCTGGAGGGTTATGTTGATTCAAATTGGGCAGGAAGTGCCATTGATAGGAAGAGCACTTCAGGGTGTTGCTTCAGTATGGGATCAAGTATGATCTCATGGTTTAGCAGGAAGCAATCCTGTGTGGCACTAAGTACAACTGAAGCAAAGTATGTTGCAGCCTGTTCAGTTAGTTGTGAGGCAGTATGGATGAGGAAGCTACTATCTGATTTATTTGATCTCCAGTTAGATGCTACTTGTATATACTGTGACAACCAGACTTGTGTAAAGTTTTCAGAGAATCCAGTATTCCATGACAAGTCAAAGCATATTGAGATCAAGTATCACTATATTAGGGATATGGTACAGAGAGGAGCAGTGAAGCTCCAGTATGTTGCGATGGACAAACATATAGCTGATGTGTTGACTAAGCCATTGGCTAGGGTGAAGTTTGAGTACTTCAGGGAGAAGCTTGGTGTTCTCCAGATTTAGATTCCTCCTAAGAGGAAGTGATGTGTCCGTACTGAGCCCTTTTGACATGGTGAGAGGATTGGTTCCTTCCATGTTCATATGTAAGTGATGTGCCATTATAACATGGTGAGAGGATTGGTTCCTTCCATGGTCAAATGTAAGTGCTGTGAGATTCTGACATGGTGAGAGGATTGGTTCCTTCCATGGTCAGATATAAATGTTGTACTCTTCTGACATGATGAGAGGATTGGTTCCTTCCATGGTCGGATATAAAAGCTGTGACATGGTGAGAGGATTGGTTCCTTCCATTGTCAGATGTATGTATGGATTCCACACCCAACATGAAAAAGGGATGGCTCTATGAAGACACATCTAGTATGAAAAAGGACTATCTCTGTGTGGATCCCACATCCAGTATGAAAAAGGACTGGCTCTGTGAAGACACATCTAGTATGAAAAAGGACTAGCTCTGTGTGGATGCCACACCCAGTATGAAAAAGGACTGGCTCTGTGAAGACACATCTAGTATGAAAAAGGACTAGCTCTGTGTGGATGCCACACCCAGTATGAAAAAGGACTGGCTCTGTGAAGACTCATTTAGTATGAAAAAGGACTAGCTCTGTGTGGATTCCACACCTAGTATGAAAAAGGACTGGCTCTGTGAAGACTCGTCTAGTATGAAAAAGGACTAGCTCTGAGTGGATCCCACACCCAGTATGAAAAATGACTGTCTTTGTGAAGACTCATCTAGTATGAAAAAGGACTAGCTCTGAGTGGATGCCACATCTAGTATGAAAAAGGACTAGCTCTGTGTGATGATACATCCAGTATGAAAAAGGACTAGCTCTGAGTGGATGCCACATCTAGTATGAAAAAGGACTAGCTCTGTGTGATGATACATCCAGTATGAAAAAGGACTGGCTTTGTAGATGTACCTCTAGCATGAAAAAGGGCTCGCTCTATAGATATTTCTATGACAAGAAGAATCAAGAGATAGAACCTGTGATGATGACCCAATGATGATCCAGATCGAGTGATGATGATCCAGACCGGTTATGATGATCCAGTAGTGATGATCCAGATCCAGTGATGATGTCCAGTGATGATCCACATCCAGTGATGATGTCCAATGATGATATAGATCGAGTGATGATCCAGATCCGATGATGAAGATGACTTGAAGATGAAGATGAATTGAATATAAAGAAGACTTGAATATGACAAAGACTCGATGATGATCCAGAAGATACAGAGAAGAAGACTTGTGCTGAAAATTGTGTCAAAAGAATACCTTCCTAGTTAAGAGGGAGTTTTGATGTATATGTAACTTTAGAATGTATTTCTTATATGTATTGTAACCCGATGTTTATTCTAGGATGTACTTGAGTCATGTCATGCCCTGATGTTCCTATAGGGAAGATCTATAATGTAAACAAGTCATGTCAAGTCATTCTGGGTAACCCTCCTATTGTCTAAGGGTTAAATTCCCTGGAGTTCCAAGGCACTAGGGTTATTAGACTCTCCTAATGAGGTCGGGCCCAGTAGGGTCTTAGTCATGTCGAAATTAGTATAAATAGAGAGCTGGACTCTCTATTTAGCACACATCTCATATACACTCAAGTGTAGCGCATAGTTGAGGAAGGACAAGACACTGGGGCTAGATTAGAAGAAGGTTACTGCTGTCGGGAGATCACTTACTGTTTTGGGTTCTACTTTTAGTGTTGATTCTATCTCTGAGGAAGTTGCAGGGTTTTCACCATTTATGGTTTCCCTGAGGATAAAAACTATGTTCATTGTCTCTTGTGTTTGATTGATGTACTTGTTATTCTCTCAGTTAAAGATCCTAATGTTATGCTAGCTTAATGGTGAAAAAATAACAATTCTATGCAACCGTGATCAAATTCTTCACATTCTATAAGAGAATATTCACATGGCAATAAATTGCATGAAGCAGCAATGGAGGCAAGCAATCCTCCCTGAAACTCAAAGGGCATCAGAAGTTGGCTCCAAAGTTCTATGGGCCATATAAAGTTCTTGAGAAGATTGGGTCTATTGCTTATAAATTGGAAATTCCTCCTTCTTCTCGCATTCACCCATTTTTTCATGTCTCTTGTCTCAAGAAAGTGATTGGCACCAACATCAGAGCACAAACAGTTTTACCAGAGCTGGATACGGAAGGCTCCATCATTTTGGAACCAGAGGCCATCCTCAATAAGCGCACTCGTCAGATTCTCTCTCGGGCCATCACATAGGTCTTAATTCAGTGGCACATCATGCAACCAAAGGATGCTACATGGGAACCGCTCCTTCAGATTCAACAACAGTTTCCACATCTAAAGCTTTGAGGACAAAGATTTTTCTAAGAGGGAGGGGATGTTAAGAACCTATGTCAACCCCCCTATTTATTTTGTCAGTATATTTTGTTGGATGCATACGCTTTGTAAGTGATCCCATTAGTATGATGTATTATCCCACATTCATGGGGAGTAAGTAATAGTTTTTAAGTCATCTAGTTAATAGGTTGCATTATCCCACATTCATTTGGAGTAATAGTTGTCTAGATTAGACTTAGTATATAAGTATGTGTTGAGGCTAATGAAAGCATCGAAGAGTTATTTTGTATTGAGCTTTCTCAATGAAGTTTTTCCCCTCGAAGTGGCCTGCAATCAATAAAATCTCTTTTGTGCTCCAATATTTTTGTTATATCGTGCATTTTGATTGTTCATTACAGGAGGTTCTCCACATCCTCCTGCAACTAGTGCTTGATCTCTGGAGGATCGAATGATCCCCATTTGGATCAACTTGTCATGCTCATAAGTGAGAGATGCAATGAAAGCATCAAGAGTGGGAATCTTCCAATTTGGAGTAGTGATCCTCACCGATTGAAAATTTGATACAAAGACTGAGTAGTTTGCATTGAGTTTTGCGAGAATGGCAAGGATCAACTAATCATCCTCCTTCTCCACCTTGCATTGCTTCAACTAGTATATCAGGTTTTTGAAATTTGTGAAAAAATCATTCAGTGTTTCGAATTTGTATGGATTAAGAGAGATTAGTTCATTTTCTAGCTGATGAACCCTCATCTCATCCCGCTTATCAAATAAGGAAGCAAGCTTGTCCCAAATCTCCTTGGGATTATTCAATCCTTGGATGTGGAACCGAAGATCTCAAGAGACTGAGAGGAACAAGTATCCATGAGCTTCACCAAGCCTGTTCAAGTACTTTTCTTTGTAATGATTAAGAATGGGCATTGCCTCTATTTCTTCTATGAGTCTGAAGAGCAACTTGGTGCAAAGGAAGCTCTCCATGTATTCTTTCCATTCATGGTAGTTGAATGGGGTGAGCTGCTCAATTTGAGGCAACATTTTGAATGCAGTAGAGAGGACTGAGCTGCTGTAGCAAATGCTATGAGGGGAATGAGCTTCCTGTAGCGCATGTAGTGAGAGGAGCTGATAACCTGTAAATCACATAATCAAACATAAAAAATAAGGCCGACATTCTGTACTTTTGGAATTTCCTTCACACCCAACATAGTTGATCAAGCAAGCTTGATCAACAATTTCTTAACTCAGGATATTAAGTGGTAAATTCTCCGCTTCTGGTGTAGTACTGGAAGGAGCAATTTTGCTAAAAAATGATCCAGCTAGAGATCTGAGGAGTGTTTCCTTGTCCACCGAGGCTCTAATACCATATTAAATTGAGCACATATATCTATAGACAAACACACAACTCACAAGATAGATCACACAATTTACTCAATTATTGAAGAATGAAACAGTGCAAAAATGGCTTGCAATTGTGAATGCTTTTCACTAATCAAAGAGTAATTAGATGTTAATAATAATGAAGTACAATGGCTCAAATATGAATAATTCGAATCAATCCATATGGATCTGACTGTAACTAACTGAATGCTAACTCAAGGTATCCCAATTAATGTCAGAGTCCAAATAGACAACTCCCTGATCACCAATAACTCCAACAAACAATGACAGCTGTTAACTCAGTGTAACTAAGTGTGGTAGGTAGGAAAAGTACTCCTCCCCATGTAGTCATGCATCATCCATGCATTGGTAGCGCTAGCTAACTGTTTGTGAGGTAACTGACAAACTCTAAGTCCAAATATCAACTCGTTGATGTCCAACAACTCAATCAAATAGTTATAGCTAGTTAACTCAGTGCAACTAAGTGTGGTAGGTAGGAGAAGTGCTCCTCCCCATACAGCCATGTATTAGCCATGCAATGATTGTGCTAGCTAACTGAATGATAAGAAACTGAGGCTATTTAAGGCTAACTAGTATTAACACCAACTAACTGAAGTAGGTTGGTTTCGGGACCCCCAGTTGCTCCTAAAATGTAGGGATTGGTCTAGTAGGTGCCCAGACTGATGCATGAACATGCAGTAAGTGGCAGTTAACCTCTAGCAGTGTTTCCCAACACTTCAATGACTGGTACATGTGATCCCATTAGGCTAGGTGGACCCAATTTAATTAATTAGGGTTTCCTAAGTTAGGAAAATAACAATCTAATAGACAGTATGGTCAAGGGAGTATTAATAATCCTAACACTGCGCTAGATCCTGGACTCCATGTGGAGCAATGTCTACCCTAGGGATTAGCCCTGGCACCCTCTCAAACAAAAAAGTGCTCAGTATACTACCGAACCCAAAGTTCTGCACTCTACCCATCTTGCAGTCACTGAGCTGTTGTTTCATGTTGCTCAGCAGTGTAGTACTCTAGTCATACATTGTAGGTCGCATGCACTCTACCGCATAGAACATCATTGGCCATGAGGCCTGGTGGAGTGAAGCCAACCCTACAATCCTTCCTAGTGTCAAACATATGGCCTTCAGCCCCAGAATATGAATAGAGTTTTTTTCGATTTGACTCCCAAGATTTTTCGTCTCCAGAAAGCAGTACACAGCTATGTACTCATCTATGGTCAGACAGCCTCCTAGCCCACGAGAGTGGAGGTTCACCATATCCCCTCGTTGGGACAAACCTATGATGAAATATATGTCTTCAAGATCAATGTTAAGCAACATCCCATCTATCTGAAATGTCTCAGATTATGGATCTCAATAGTCCACCAGTAGCTGGAGTAGTCTTGGTTTGGCCCTTAGGCTACCAAGACAACAAAACTTGTACAATCCACATGCCCGTAATGCTTGTTGAGCTATGAGATCACCTTGCACAGCTTCCTCAACTTCACCATGGTCTCTTTCTCTCCAATATAGAACCATCTTGCACAAAAACCAAGTTTTTTTTATCAATCTTTACCCTTTAAAACTTTTTTTGCGGCTTTGTATGCGACTGTTTTCAAAACAGTCGCATATGTACACGGCTTTCGGTGCATTTTTCGTGTATGTAGAGCCCTATATGCAGAAAACAGCTTGATTTCCACATGGGACGAAATGCATAAGTTTAGATGGCTCAAAAAATTAAATAGCCCATGAAATTTGAAAAAATTTGCATCAAAATGAAAGGGAGGAGCATGAGAATCTACCTGGATCAAATGGGGAGGGATTCCGCTGGACGATGCTCCTAGAATTCGCTTCTGAAGTTCTGAGCTCAAATGCACTATGTTGGGTAAAAATTTCAAATGGTATGAAAAATTTTTAATTTTTCACTATTTATAGAAAAATTTTGAAATTTTGTACCCACTTTCTACAGTTTTTTACTGTTTCTAACCTTTTTTGTCGTTTGATGTTGTAGGAATCCATTTTGAGTGTGGTTTTGACCATGGCTTTGACCCATTCATGCTTATTGCATGTATTATGTCTAAACTGGCATATAGGTTAGGTTTCACATTTGTTTGCATTTTGCATAACCTTTATGATCGTTTCATTTTAATCTTAGGTACGAACCCATTCCATCTTGTCATGAAACCTTCTTGCTGGTTTTAAAAGTGACATGTTGTGAATGGTAGAGCTTTACCATACATGGGTACCCTAGTTAGATCTTTGTTATAGCTGATTTCACCACTCCATGTGAATCACACTTTGTATGGCCTTCCCCTGTCCCACTACAGACTCCTTAGACCCCGTGGACCATTTTTTGTCCTTTGATGTTTCCTTGACCATACCTAAAAACATGTGAAAAATGATACACGCGACTTTTAAACCTATAAGCATGTATATACGCAGGTTTGACCACTAAAACCGCGTACATCGGGATGTGAACAAAATCCAAATCCTTTTGGAGTTTTTCTTGACATGGATCCGACTCAATTGACTCCTGGCCTTCCCTATGCCTTGAGATCGCTCGAACTCGACCTTTCATTACCCCTTTGAAAGCTATATAAGGAACCCCTTGGTACATTAAAGGAATAAGAGAGAACTAAGAGCAAAGAAACTATAGTCCATTGTTGACGAAACTTATGCTTGAGTCTGCATCCCTTTGTCCCTTGGAGCACTGTTGTGTTCTTCCCAAGCTTGCCTTTTGCTTGCGAGCTTGCTATCTAGTGATGGAGGATTGAAGTGGTGGAGGCCCAAGTGGGGGATTCAGTTTCTCCGGTTCACGGACATGCCGACAGAGGTTGTATCTTGTAATCTCTGATCTATATTAATAGAAATATATTTTCCTGTCCAATAATGTGTGTTTGAAGGAATATTGTATCCATTGGATGATGCTGAATGCTTATACATTATTGATTATATATTCTAGAATAGATCTAACACCATGATATATAGAATGCTTGTATTGTTTACTTGTTGTTGAGGAATTAATCTATCAATTCAAGTTGAAGTTGGAAAGCTCAACGGGGATCTACTTCAACTATCCAGAATAAGGTACGAGGTCTGATCCTTTAGTGTTAGACATTTAATTTCTATGCATATTGGAAAGGATTGATTTCTAGAGTCAAGTTTTCTATTGTGGTACCCCAAGCCATAGGAATTTCTCTCCGTAACAGAATTGGCGACTCCGCTGGGGAGTTCCTAGTAGTTGTCCTTTGGGGGTTGTTTTCTTGGCATTCAATGAATTTGAATTGCTCTTTCTCTCTTGTTTCTGTGTCGGGTTCGGGGGCATGTATGCCTGGTAGAGTCTGATTGGTGTGAAGTTTGTCTCAGCCTGTCTGTTTGCCTTGATTTTATGCACCTTTCTTCCTGTATGCGAGTTTGTAACTCACAGTCGCATATACACACGGGTTTCTCTTCGATTTCTGTGTATACACACGGGTTTACTGCAAATAGTCACGTATGCCCTTGTTTTTTCCTTTTTGTGGAAGTTAAATGGTTGCTGGGTGAATTTTGATATTTGCTGAGTCTCCTTTGGCACTGCCTAAGTCTGTTTATACCTCTGTTTCTGACCAGAAACAGTTTTTTTTTAGGCTAATTTTTTTCTTTTTTAAGAAGGTTCTTGTCATGGCATTTTCGATTTTTTATTTGAGATTAGTGCATTAGAGTTATTTTACCTTAGTGCTTTGATTGAGTGTTGTTTATGTGTTCTTGCAGAGTCTAGGGGTTGTAGAATCATTCTTTTTCTTTTTGCATCTCATTTTATTTCAAAAAATCCAAAAACATTTGCTTATCTTCATGCATTGCATTTTGCATTTTGCATTGTACTTGCACTAGATTTGCTTTGCAGTATTAGTTAGGACTTCATATAGGAAAACTTGCATTCATCATTTGAAGAAAATTGTGCATTTCACGTAGTAGCATACCCTGTTTTCATGGACACAATGCATTTGCATTGATTGTTAGGTGTGCATTTTAATTCATGTTGTGTCATAACACCATTAGTTGCATGACCATATCCTGTTTTTGAGTAATAAAGCCAATTAAAATCAACGCTAAATTAAAATGAACTACACTCTTTTTGGTTATAGGGTGCACCAACAAGCTTAGGTTTTAGGATCTTGGAATAGTTCATTGTAATTCAATTCTCCAAGATCACTAAACAACAACATGTATGTGTCTGTCTAGGCGAGTGTGTGAAATCCTTGGTATAACCAGTGTTTCTCAGGATCCTCCTCTCAAAAGGGAGTTAAGCACGAGGCAGTGTGAGTGGTTATTGATTGGGATGACCCCTAGTCATAACTGAGTAGCACCGAAGATATTTCCAGGATTGTATTCGTATCTGGGGGCTCTTTCAAGAGTTTCGGGCTTTGCTACCCTTCCCATACGGTCAATCCCACCTACGACTATCCGCCTGAGCATTGATTATATTGAGGTGACCTTAGTGGCCTTACCTAGGATATCGAGGGGGTACTTTACAGGGGTTATTCTGCAGGTGTCCTGGCCAGGTTGGGGTCGGACAGCAAATTCACCTTACGCGTTGAAGCCGAGGGACACAATAATTGGTTACGTACCTTCGCTTGTTGTGTATGGGAGTCTCAAGCCTCTCCTAGGAGAGACATACCTGCTTCATTCGGGAGCTCACTTATCCAGCCCTTGTTTGCTTGCATTTGGCTTTAGATTTTATTAGTGATTGCTCTGTGCACGATAGTTGGCCTAGGGTTTACGTAAATAGAGAGTCTTTTCTACTTTTTGAGTCATTATGGATTCGGGTGCGGCTCCTCGCCGTTCTCGTCGTTTAGCAGGACTTCTACCTTCTACTTCTCCTCCTCCTTTGGGAGAGAGACCTAGATAATCCAGGCGGACTATTTTGCACATTGATTCACACACCATGGGAGACTATTTAGAAGGTATTCCTAAACCACCTTCTCCCATTCGTGTAGACGATGGGGAGTTCACTCCTACTTACAATCCTTCACCCAACTTGGCTAAGTTAGGTCCTGTGATTTCTGAAATAGGAACCATGCATGATAGACCTACTCACTCTAGGGTTGATTCCCCATTGACACGTTACCGATATGGAATGCCGTAGGATGCTAAGACTCATTTTGAACCCACCCACACTAGCTATCGTAGTTATGGTATGAATAGTTTTCCTACACATGATTTGGCATTTCATGTCGAATCTGACTTCAAGCCTAATACTATGCCTGGGGCACTCTCATTCCTTACCATGCGGAGAGGTTTGGGAGCACTAGTCACATTGCACCTTCCATCCTAGTGGTGGAAGTTACATCACATATTCCTCCTAGGTCTAGGGTTAGTGATCCTATTAGGATTCCAGATCCGAGATGAGTGACGATAGGGAATAGTACATACTTGATTACTCAGATCCCTTCATCCTCTATCCCTAGTTTTTCAAATGTCCACCCTCCACCTTATTCATGTGGTCCTTCGAGTCGGCACATGGCTACGAGCCATGTCCGTACTGCGGTTACTAGACTGATTGTGTCTCAAGTTTACATACCGCCCGTTGCTTCGATAGGTTATGTTCATGCTTCTAGAGGTCATGTTACTACTTCCGGGGTGTATATCCCTACTTTCGGTATGTATATTCCTACGTCCGGAGCGTATCTTCCTACCTATGGAGTGTCTACCTATGGACCATATTATGGGACACAATATGGACAGGGTTCTTCACCTTATGGGGGCGGGTATCAACAACCTGCTTACTCTCCTAATTACGGCTTTGTAGCTCCTACTAGTCAAGGTCCACCTCGTTATGGTGCTTCCACACCACCCTATACGGGTCATATGGGAGGAGGGCACTATGGCCAAGGCCATGGTGGTAATCAAACCTATATGAATCAGGGAGAGGTCCATTGACCTCATCATCCTAGGCTCCCTTTCCTCATGACACTCAATCTTCCTGACTTGTCGAGATTGACGAAAGATCCTGTAGCTCATGACCCGGCTTGACCGGCTATCCCTACCAAGCTTCCTTTGGACATACCTAAGTTCGAGGGAAAACTGGGAGAGGATCCGAGCGAACACGTTACTACGTTTCACCTATGGTTCTCTTTGAATTCCTTACATCAGGAGTCAATCTGTTTGAGACTATTTCAATGCACCCTTACAGGGCCTGCCATGAAATGGTATATAGAGTTACCTAGGGGAGATTTCGCTTTGTTCGATGACCTTGCGATGACTTTTCTTAATCACTTCCAGCTACCAATGTGTTATGACATTGGTACTAAACTCTTGTTGAAATTTCGGCAAGATAAAGCCACACATATCTCTAATCATATTCAAGAGTGGTGTAGACCGAAGAGGTTAATTAAAGCCTTTATACCGCCGAAGTTCCTCCTCGAGTGGTTCCTCAAGTCGTTATTACCGTATATAGTGAAGGATGTTTCTACATCCGGAGTGTAGAATGAGGAACAAGCCATTTTTAGGGCGCAGGAACTAGACTTGATCTATACTCAGTCTGGTTTGTTATATGAGATTATTCCCAACGCTCCATGTTCTAGTTTCGACCCCAAAGTCAAACTTGGACCACATGCCGATGGAATTGTGGGTTGTGCAAGTGTGAAACCTACGGATTTGGTTGCAAAACAAGTTATCCAGTTGTCAATAAACCAATCTGCTTTAGGACAAGCTACAGCTTCATCTCAACCTTCCCAAATGACGAATGTACTTTCTGTGCAATCGTCGGACCAGAAGGGTAACCAGCAGCCCGGATGGAATAGAAAAAAGGGTAAAAATAATCGTAAGGGTGGGAATAAGAACGAGAATGCTAATAGTAATGACAAGAACATCCAGAATGCTAAGGGGGACAAGCAAGCTAAACTTAAGGTTAAGTTCCCTTGCAAGTTATGGAAGGACGATCACCTCACTTACTTGTGCCCTCGTATTGAGGAAGCTTTGAGATTCTTGGCACAGGGCCTAGCTATGCTAACTAACCCTTTACCGCATAATCAAAATATGAACTCAAAGTCCCATGACCAGTCTGGTGATGATCACGATCCACCAAAGACTAGTGGTCGTGGTTGCATTAACATGGTCCGTGCGGCAAAAGTTGTGACCCGTGCGAAAGATTATGGTTCATCACAACCCAGCCCAGGCAAAGAGCCTGATCCACTAGGGTCCCCTTTGCATATTGAGAAACCTATGGATAAACCTGAAACTACACCTCGCATTCCTAAGGGAGTCCTTAAGCATTCAGGGTATAATCCAAATGCTCGAGCTGCCTAGAACTATTCAGTTGTCAAGGATTTGGGCCATACTACTTGTGCGATGTCTGCATTGGAAGTGCTTCAGAGTTGTCCTTCGCAAAGGAAGGCGTTGCTTTCTTCCCTTGGTGTGAACAATGATGATTCTTCCTCTGTGATTAAATTTGAAACCGCAGGACTTCAACCTCGCTTTCCCTACTATGTGTCTCTTTTGATTCACATAGAATGCCTTAATATGATCGTCAAGCGCACTGTGATTGACGAGGGCGCTGCTACTTCTGTGATGTCTTTGTCCTGCTGGAAGGGTCTGGGTTCCCCTGAGCTATCTAAGGCAGTGACCATGTTAACTACGTTTGATGGGAGATATTTTAGGCTGCACAAAATCCTTCCTTCCCTTAAATTCCGTTTGGGAGGGAAGACCATTGCAATAGAGGTCGAGGTGGTTGATACACCCCTTGACTACAATCTCTTACTGGGTAGGAACTGGAGGTACAGTATGCAAGCCATTGCTTCTTCCCTATTCCATGTTGTATGCTTTCCACATAACGGAAAGATTGTAATGATTGATCAAACGACATTCAAGAATCCGTCTGTTACCGCATCTTCGGGAGCTTCAATCCCAAACGTTGAACATTCTCAGCCGGAAACTGGGAGTGTGGGTGTAGGCATGTATCCATCCCTCATGGGAAGCTTTAGTTTTCCTGCACCGATCCTCATGATAGGATCTAGTTCCGATGAGGCTTCGACATCTACGAGATCGGTGTCTTTTCGCACGATTCATATGGAAGATCCTTGGATTCTTCCTGCACCGAGTACTTCGAGTGAGCCCGTCGTGATGGACGTGTCATTGTCTACAGCTATGATAGCTTATCAAGCTAATCTTAAGTGTGTTGCAGAACCTAGTCCTTCCTCTTCATGGATGGAAGAGGAGGACCCTTATGTGCTGCTGACATGGGCAGTACAGTCTTCTCATGCACACGACTGCCTTGATACAGTTTTCCCTTCAGATGAAGCGATTATCGAGGCTATGTCAGGAGTTGAGCCACCATGGGAGGAACTCCATCATAGATTGTACTTTCTTCCAGAGCTTGACCGCTTGGAGCATGAGGATTTTAGGGCGGTTCTTAGTCAGAGAGTTGGTAGTACTATGGTTCCATTAAGCTCTCCTGGTTCGATGGCCGATGGAAACATGGAAAACATATCTTCAACGATTCCTATCAACATCTCTTACAATCCTGGAACGATAGAGAATGTCTATATTGGGGCGGAATGTTCCCATGCTGAGATTATTGAATACACCGAGCTATTTAAGGAATTTCGTGATATTTTTACTTGGCCATACGATGAGATGCCAGGGATTAACCCTTGAAATGTCGAGCATGAAATTAAGACTTACCCCAACGCTAAGCCTGTTCGACAATGTTTACGTGTGGTGAATCCTAGGAAAGCACCCGCGATTAAGGCAGAGATAGAGAAGTTGTTGAAAGTTGGTTTCCTCTATTCCGTTCCCTTGACAAAGTGTGTTTCAAACCCCGTTTTGGTGGATAAGAAATAGGGAGCGATTCACATATGTACTGATTTCCACGATTTAAATCGTGCCTATCCTAAGGACAACTTCCCCACAGCATTTATTGATCAGAATTTGGATGAGTGTGCGGGTAGCAAGGTGTTCTCCTTCATGGATGGATTTTCCGGATATAATCAGATACAGATTAAACCTAAGGACCAACACAAGACTGCATTTATTTGTCCTTGGGGAACGTTTTCATATCGGAAAATGCTTTTCGGCCTTAAAAGCGCTGGAGCTACATTTCAGCGGGAAATGACCTTGATCTTCCACGATCTCAAGTCAATTATCGAAGTATTTTTGGATGACCTGGCTGCTCATTATCGTATGAGAATGCGTCATCCATATCACTTGAGATTGGTATTCGAAAGATGTCGGCATTATTCGGTTAGATTAAATCCTCATAAGTGCATCTTTTGTGTGAAGTCGGGTCCATTTTTAGGATTCATCGTTTCTAAAGAGGGTATAAGAGTCAACTTTTTGAAGGTTGAGGCAATACTTTAGTTGTCTCCCCCCAAAAATATTCGTCATCTTCAATGTTTGCAAGCCATGGCAAAGTTCTTACGAAGATTTGTTATCTACTTTTCCAATTTGACTAGAGGTTTCATGCGTCTCTTGAAGAAGGACACCCCCTTTTATTGGGATGAGCAAGCCCAGGAGTCCTTTAATGCACTCAAGTGAGCCCTAGCATGGCCCTGGTAATTAGTCCCCCGGACTATAGCCGTGATTTTTTATTATATGTGGCTGCGTCATTAGAGACGATTGGTATGGTTTTGGTTCAAGAGGATGAGGAGCTCCAAGAGCATGTCATATATTATCTAAGCCAGAACCTTATTGATGTAGAGATTCATTATTCTCATGTAGAGAAGCTTGCTTTAGCTACCGTACATGCAATTCAGCGGTTGAGACATTATATTCTCCTTCGCGAGACCTTGGTTGTGGCCCATGTCAATCCGTTTCAATTCGTCCTCACCTGAAGGATGATTGGGGGAAAATATAATAAATGGATTGCCATTCTGTAATATTTGATCTCGAGTTTGTTTCAGCAAAATTGAAGAAGTCTTTAATTTTTGCAGAGCTTATATCGGATTTCCTGAGCAAGGCCGAGGAGTTGGTTTGTGAAGATACGTTTGTCGATGAACACATCTTCTTAATCTCAACATTAGACCCATGGTATGGGGATATCATAATATATTTACAAACACTAAATACCCCTACTCACCTCTCGCGAGATGAACGACGATGATTATGTCACGTCTCTAAGAACTACCTCATAGTGGATAACACTTTGTACCAATGTGGGGTAGATTCCATTTTACGATGTTGTTTAAATCATGAGGAGGCTGAGGTAGTGTTGAATGATTGCCACAGAGGGGCGTATGGTGGTCATTTATCTGGGCTTTCTACAGCTCAAAAGATTTTAAGAGCAGGTTATTTCTGGCCTTCGATCTTTAAGGATTGTGTTGATGTGGTCAAGAGGTGCCACCCTTGCCAGGTGTTCACATGTAATATGCACTCGAGACCTACCCCGTTACATCCCATTATCACAGCCGGTCCTTTCACTAGGTGGGGGCTCAATTTTATGGATTACAACCCAGCTTCGGCTGGGGGGCACCATCATATTATAGTGCCTGTTGATTACTACACGAAATGGGCTGAGGCTATGCCTATAGTAAAATCCAATGGTGAGACTGTTATAGCAGATTTCACCACACTAGACGAATCACACATTGTATGGCCTTCCCCTGTCCCGCTGCAGACTCGTTAGAAACCATGGACCATATTTTATCCTGTAATGTTACCTTGATCATCCCTAAAAACTATATAAAAGATGATATACGTAGATTTTTCCTCGATAACCGCATACATACGCGGGTTTCAATCCTATAACCACGTACATCGGGATGTGTGCATAAGTCCAAATCCTTTTGGAGTTTTCCTTGACTTGGATCCGACTCATATGACTCCTGGCCTTCCATATTCCTTGAGATCGCTCGGATTCGACCCTTCATTATCCCTTGTGAAGCTATATAAGGAACCCCTTGGTACATTGAAGGCATACATAAGAGAGAATTGAGAGTAACGAAACTATAGTCCATTGTTGCTAGAAATTATGCTTAAGTCTGCATCCCTTTGTCCCTTGGAGAACTGTTGTGTTCTTCCCAAGCTTGCTTTTTGCTAGTGAGCTTGTTATCTGAGTGATGGAGGATTGAGGTGGTGGAGGCCCAAGTGGGGGATTCAGTTTCTCCGGTTCGTAGACGTGCCATCAGAGGTTGTCACTTGTAATATCTAATTTATATTAATAGAAATATATTTTCATGTCCAGTAATGTGTATTTGAATGAATATTGTATCCATTGGAATATGTCAAATGCTTTTTCATTATTGATTATATATGCTAGAATAGATCTAACACCATGATATATAGTATTGTTTACTTGTTGTTGAGGAAGTATTATATCAATTCAAGCTAAAGATTGGAAAGCTCAACGGGGATCTACTTCAACCATCCGGAATAAGGTACGAAGTTCGATCCTTTAGTGTTAGCCATTTTATTTCTATTGCATATTGGGAAAGATTGATTTCTGGAGTCTAGTTGTCTGTTGTGGTACCCCAAGCCATAGGAATTTCTCTCCGTAACAGAATTGGCGACTCCATTGGGGATGTTCCTTGTTTTTATTTGGGGTAGGGGGCACAATGGGGTTGATATTATTGACTTGCTCTTGGTTTCTCTCTATTTCTGTGTCACATGTTATAATATGTGTGTCCATTTACACTCCCCTTTATTGGTTTGGCCTTGACCTGCTTTTTACCACTGCCTTCTCTGTGTACGCGAGTTTTTGGACAAAATTCGTGTACATATGTGGATTTTTGGCCAAAATTCACGTACATACGCAGCTGTTCTTTATACAGTCGCATACATCCTCCCTTTTGGTGAGTCTGATGTTGTGGGAAGTTGCTGGGTGGGTTGTGAGTGTGGTTGGGTCTTCCTTGGGTCTGAAGTTGTCTGTTGGATGCTTCTTTTGTGACCAGAGACCATTCATGCCTATCTTAGGTATAACGTCTACACTGGCATATAGGTTAGGTTCACCACCGTTTGCATTTTGCATGACCTTATGACCATGTCACCATGACCTTAGGTACGAACCCACTCTATTATGTCACAGAACCTTCTTGCTGCTATAGAAGTGGCATGATGTGAGTGGTAGAGCTTCACCTTACATGGGTACCCTAGTTAGCGCCTTATTTGCATTTGGTGCCCATGTCGACGTTTTCTCCTTTAGGGTGTGGGAGTCCGGTGTATAGTATTGCCATGACATTTAGCAAGAGCCTCATACTCCTCTTGATCTTATGCTAGCCTATTTCCCCCGGACTCCCCTTATGTCAAGTTGTGAATACATTATCATGAGCTTTGCCTGCCTTATTGAGCTTTATGTCGGCTCCCCTAACATTGCGTTTCATCCATATAGCCCGAGCTTGTCTCATGTCTAGCCATGCAGAGCCATTTTTTATATCCTTCGCAGCTTGATTCCCTTTTTACCGGGAGGGGATTTTTCCCCAAGTGTCAATATCCTACACATATATCCTTGCATTGAGCATAGGTATGTTCCACTGCTTGGAACTATTTTTTTTTCCCTGATGACACTCGTCTCCTCCTAGTTTGTAACTATAAAGCTAGTTTATTCTTTTTTCAAGCTTTTCAAATAACTGAAAAAGTCCAAAAAAATCAAAAAACCAAAAATCTGGACAAGAAAAGATATTATCTTTGGCAGCTGTCGAGTCATGTCGCCTTCAAACAGAGCACTGTATATCACATCCATTGGTTGGGTTATAGTTTGACTTTAGGAGCTGTACTCATTTATCTGAGTTTATCTCCACCAACTAGTTATGCTTCCAGTCCCTATGGAGCCTCTATTGATGCCTCATGCATCATAGAGAGGTCCCAGTTTGTATATCGAGTCTATGCTACCTTTATTCACACACCATATGTCGTTATGCTCTTGTTCTAAGGAAGTTGAAACCTGAGTCGGCCATTCCTTAGTTAGCTTGACTTTGCATGTCGGCCATTCTCGGTACAGTTACTGGTTCGTGCACCTTATGATCGAGTCCTTCCACATTATACAGCCTTGCTGAGTGCCTCGTGTTGGATGATGGGGGATGCCCTAATTCCCTCCTTCCAGTGGATTTCATCCCATCGACTTCAGATCATTTATTCTGGGATTGGAGTCTAGAGTCATTTTGAGTGCCTTGAGACTTGCAGTCATCAGTGGTAGGTTCTCTCACCATCGACAGTTTTGGGAATACATCAATGTCCCCTGATCGATGGATTCTTTTAAGTGTTCGACCTCAACACATTTATTCACACTTGTTAGTTTTCACTCTAGTAGCTTGATTCCCATTTTCATTATCGGTGGGTGATCTCATGTCTGTTAACGGTATACATCAATGACTGGTAATCAAACGATGGACTACTATGTTCGACCTTGACACCTCTATTCGCATAGTAGGACATGTACTCATAGCGGTGTGTGTAGAAGACCTTCCAGATTGGTGGCATCTATTATATGCTACCTCCTTGATCATGCCAGTGTTCATGAGATTTCAGCTCTCGTGACTTGTTCTAGTATATGTCAAACATTTCTAGCCACTATGGAGATCTTGATCTATTGTATATCTTCAGCATTTGTGGAGATCATGGAGATTCTGATCTATGTATATTGTACGTGGCGATGACCACATATGTGTTATCATGTTTCATGCCTATTCATGGCCATTGTAATCTTATGTATCCGGGACTGCTATATGTATTTACAATTATATGCAGAGTTGTATTATTGTACTATGCTGATTGGGTGGCTAGTCTTCCATTTGGGTACCTTCATCACTCCACTTCTGGGATGGACTTATAATGTATTTCGGCCATTGTATAACCCCTCTGATCTCATACATTAGGGGGCATCTGTTATAGCGTATTTCACCACACTAGGTGAATCACACATTGTATGGCCTTCCGCTGTCCCGCTGCAGACTCGTTAGACCCCATGGACCATATTTTATCCTTTGATGTTACCTTGATCATCCCTAAAAACTATATAAAAGATGATATACGTGGCTTTTTCCCCGATAACCGCGTACATACGCGGGTTTGACTCTTATAATCGTGTACATCGGGATGTGTGCATAATTCCAAATCCTTTTGGAGTTTTCCTTGACTTAGATCTGACTCATATGACTCCTGGCCTTCCATATGCCTTGAGATCACTCGGATTTGACCCTTCATTATCCCATGTGAAGCTATATAAGGAACCCCTTGGTACATTGAAGGCATACATAATAGAGAATTGAGAGTAATGAAACTATAGTCCATTGTTGCCAGAACTTATGCTTGAGTCTGCATCCCTTTGTCCCTTAGAGCACTGTTGTGTTCTTCCCAAGCTTGCCTTTTGCTAGTGAGCTTGCTATCTAAGTGATGGAGGATTGAGGTGGTGGAGGCCCAAGTGGGAGATTCAGTTTCTCCGGTTCGCAGACGTGCCGTCAGAGGTTGTCACTTGTAATCTCTGATTTATATTAATAGAAATATCTTTTCCTGTCCAGTAATGTGTATTTGAATGAATATTGTATCCATTGGAATATGTCAAATGCTTTTCCATTATTGATTATATATGCTAGAATAGATCTAAGACCATGATATATAGTATGCTTGTATTGTTTACTTGTTGTTGAGGAAGTATTATATCAATTCAAGCTAAAGATTGGAAAGCTCAACGGGGATCTACTTCAACCGTCCGGAATAAGGTACGAGGTTCGATCCTTTAGTGTTAGACATTTTATTTCTATTGCATATTGAGAAAGATTGATTTTTGGAGTCTAGCTGTCTGTTGTGGTACCCCAATCCATAGGAATTTCTCTCCATAATAGAGACAGCCACCCACTTTGTATTCAACCAAATTATCACTCAGTTCGGGATTCCGAAAGAGCTTGTCACTGACCATGGCTCGCACTTTCAGAACCGTATGATGGAAGAGTTGGAATCAAAGTTAGGGTATAAGCAAGAGCATTCCTCTTCTTACTACCCTCAAGCGAATGGACAGGTAGAGGCAATGAACAAATCACTCAAATCCATTCTCCAATGAACCATTATGCAAAGCAAAAACAATTGGCACATCATGTTATATCCTTCTTTGTGGGCATATCGAACCATTGTTAATACTGCCACTAGTTTTTCTCCATATCAACTTGTACATGGAGTGGAGTTGATATTGCTGGTTGAATGCGAGATTCCTTCTTTGAAGCTAGCTGTAGAACTATTACCAGACACTTCACCATTGGAGGAGCGTTTGGTTCACCTTGAGCAACTTAATGAGCAGCGTCGGGATGCCCTAGTGGCTCTAGAAGTTAATAAACGTCGCGTAAAGGCCCAATATGATAAGTCTGTCCATCCAAGGGTGTTTAGTGAAGGAGACTTGGTACTTTTGTGGGATCAACCGAAAGAACCCTTGGGAAAAGGGAAATTTAATCCTATGTGGTGTGGTCCTTACGTGGTCAAGCGTGTGTTAGAGAAGGGTGCCTATTAGTTAGTGGATTACGAAGGAACGGCCTTGGCGGAGCCTAGAAATAGGCTCTATCTCAAGAAATACTATACATGATCTTCAGCCAAGGCTGCTTATTGTATATTATTGTATATTTTTGCATAGTTAGGTATTTTTCTTATCATGATCGGGTTTGTGATTAGTTTCCATTTCTTTTGGGAGATGTCAATGGAATCTTCCACCTACATAGGATTTTCATGTGGTGCAAGCCGTCACACTCAACACTCAGCCTCTGCTGCTTGGGTGATTTATACTCCTATGGGTCAGGTATTGTCTTCAGGAGGTGTATGTCTATGGCCATCTTCCAACAATGTTGCTGAATATAGTGTCGTTATCGAGCTTCTACGGGATGTCATTTCACATGGGGTTCTCTCTCTTGAGGTACGTCTTGATTCAGAGTTAGTAGTGTCACAGCTCAATGGTTTGTACCATGTTAGAGATCCGACGTTATTGAGAAGATTCTTGCATGTGAGATTGTTAGAATGGCAATTTGACAATATAACATATATACACATTCCAAGAAATAATAATCAAGTTGCCGACTCATATGCTAACTACGTGTTAGATTGGCATTTGTTTCATTCATTTTTACTCATGTAAATAAATAAACCGATCACCATAAAAAAAAGTATATATACATCCAAAAATGTGATAATACATAGTGTCATGATACAAAATTGGGGCTTTCGAGCCACCAACATATAATACATGGTAGTACAAAATGTATAGACTCCCAAGTGTCTAATCCTGTGAAGGAGGAGGAGGGTTGTGATCATGGAAGGTCACTACGACTCTAGCTAGCTGTCGAAATAATCGCACCCATGCGCGTGGTACACCCGCCACCTCCCGCTGCAGAGCCTCAGGAAAGTCCTCGACTTGCGCCATGGGAAATCTATGTGTTAGTATCACAAAATTGGTATGAATGCGCTGGAGCGTCCGCTCCGCATCCACACCCGTGATGTCATCTCCTCTTCCCCTCCGTCTATGACGAGGGAAGCCTTCTGGCCACTGTGGTCCCACATCTGCACACAAATGGTAGATGTCACTATGTATTGTCACGTAAAAATATGTATTTTTTATTCCAAATAATCAAGAAAACACTCAAAAAAATTTAAAAAGAGAGGGTCGAGATTCGTTACCTATATCGCCATATGCCGATCCTGGTGGTAGCGGCATGTCTGGGTCCCCCCGAAAATCTATCCCTGCATAGGGGTAGTCATCAATGGCAACTGTCTGCCATCGCCACCACAGAAATAAGTCAGCTATATATGGATTGGCCACCCTACCACCCCCCAGTCTGTGCATAGCATCTTCCCAACGCCATTGGGCTAGATCTCGAACCCCCTGAAGAGGAACATCCACTCTGGGACTCAATCCTGGATCACGCTCGAAGAAAAATGTGCTCAAAATACTGCTGAACCCAAAGTTCTGCACTCTACATGCCTTACACTCACTGAGATGGTGTTTCATGTTGCTCAGTAGTGTAGTGCTCCAGTCGTAAATCATGGATCTCATGCACTCCACTACATAGAACATAAGAGGCCGCGAGGCCTGGTGGAGTGATGCCAAGCCTGCTATCCTGCTCAATGTCAATAGTATGGCCTTTAGGCCCAACACTTGTATAGCATTGGTAGGGACCTGACTCCCCACCTTCTCGGTGTCTGGATAGTAGTACACTGCAATGTACTCGTTGATAGTCAGGCCACCTCCTGGCCCACCACGGGAACAAAGGTTCACCACTTCCCCTCATCTAGATAGCCTAGTAATGAAGTATATGTCCTCCACCTCTATGGTGAGGGACATCCCATCAATTTGGAAGGACTCCGAGTCTGGATCCCAGTAATCCACCAGCATCTATATTAGTTTTGGTTTGGCCCTCAAACCACCAAGACACCAAAACTTGTAGAGTCCACATGCACGTAGAGCTTGTTGAGCCATTAGATCGACCCTTACTACTTCCTCTACTTCACCATGTTCACACTCTCTCCACTCTTGGACCATCCTACATAAGAAATTGCAAATTTTCCCATTAGATTATTGAAAAAACCTTATGCGTGGCCTCATACGCGACTGTTTTCAAAACAGCCGTGTATGTATGCAGGTTTGAGGGTATTTTCTGCGTATATCCAGCCCTATACGCGAAAAAAACCTTGATTTCCATGTGGGCCGCAATGCTCAATTTAGGTTGGCCTAGAAACCTTATTTGACGATGGAATTTCATGAAAATTGCATCAAAATGAAAGAGAAGAGCATGGGTAAATACCTGGAAGAAACGGTAGTGGATTCCACCGGCTGGATCTCCTGGAATTCGCTGTTGAAAATCAGAGCTCAAATGGGTAAAAGTTTCAAATGTTTTATAATATTTTGAATTGTTTACTATTTATAGAAATTTTTCAAATATTTGAAAATTTTTACCCCCTTTCCTATAGTTTCAACATTTTCTAACCATTTTGGACCGTTTTTGACATAATTCATGTTGTAGAGGACCTTTTTCAGTGTCGTTTCAGCCGTTGGATTGACCCGTTCATGTCGATCTTAGGTATCATGTCTAAACTGGAATATAGGTTAGGTTTCATCACTATTTGCATTTTTCATGACCTTATGACCCTCTCACCATGACCTTAGGTACGAACCCACTCTGTTATGTCACAGAACCTTCTTGCTGTTTTAGAACTGGCATGATATGAGTGGTAGAGCTTCACCTTACATGGGTACCCTAGTTAGCACCTTATTTGCATTTGGTGCCCATGCCGACGTTTTCTCTTTTAGGGTACGGGAGTCCATTGTATAGTACTACCATGACATTTCTCAAGAGCCTCATACTCCTCTTGATCTTATGCTATCCTATTTCCCTCAGGACTCCCTCATGTCAAGTTGTGAATGCATTATCATGAGATTTTCCTGTCTTATTGAGCTTTATGCCGGCTCTCCTGACATTGCGTTTCATCCATATAGCCCGAGCTTGTCTCGTGTCTAGCCATGCAGAGCCATTTTTTATATCCTTCGTAGCTTGTTTCCCTTTTTACTGGGAAGGGATTTTCCCCCGAGTGTCGATATCCTACACATGTATCCTTGCATTGAGCATAGGTATGTTCCATTGCTTGGAACTAGTTTGTTTGCCCTTATGACACTCATCTCCTCCTAGTATGTAACTATAAAGCCATTTTATTCTTTTTCAAGCTTTTTAAATAATTGAAAAAGTCCAAAAAAATAAAAAAACCAAAAAGTTGGACAAGGAAAGATGTTATCTGTGGCAACTGTCGAGTCGTGTCGCCTTCGAACAGAGCACTGTATATCACATCCATTGGTTGGGTTATATTTTGACTTTCGGATTTGTACTCGTTTATCTGAGTTTATCTCCATCGACTGGTTAAGCTTCCAGTCCCTATGGAGCCTCTGTCGATGCCTCATGTGTCACAGATATGTCCCAGTTTGTATATCGAGTCTATGCTGCCTTCATTCAGTCACCATATGTCGTTATGCTCTTGTTCGAAGGAAGTTGAAACCTGAGTTAGCCATTCCTCAGTTATCTTGACTTTGCATGTTGGCCATTCCCGGTACAGTTACTAGTTCATGCACCTTATGATAGAGTCCTTCCACATTATACAGATTTGCTGAGTACCTCATGTTGGATGATGGGGGATGCCTTAATTCCCTTCTTCCAGCGGATTTCATCCCATCGACTTCAGATCATTTATTTTGGGATCAGAATCTAGAGTCATTTTGAGTGCCTTGAGACTTGCAATCATCAGTGGCAGGTTCTCTCACCATTGACAGTCTTTGGGAATACATCAATGTCCCCTAATCGATGGATCCTCTCAAGTGTTCGACCTCAACACATTTATTCACACTTGTTAGTTTGCACTCTAGTACCTTGATTCCCATTTTCATCAACAGTGGGTGATCTTTCATCTGTTAACGGTATACATTAATG
The DNA here is from genome assembly GCA_001517045.1 of Pseudotsuga menziesii. NCBI lineage: Eukaryota > Viridiplantae > Streptophyta > Pinopsida > Pinales > Pinaceae > Pseudotsuga > Pseudotsuga menziesii. The sequence goes on along the minus strand of LPNX010957991.1, from coordinate 2,224 downwards.
ACCGGTAATCAGACAATGGACTACTATGTTCGACCTCGACACCTCTATTCACATAGTAGGACATGTACTCGTAGCGGTTTGTGTAGAATACTTTCCAGATTGGTGGCATCTCTTATATGCTACCTCCTTGATCGTGCCAGTGTTCATGAGATTTCAGCTCTCGTGACTTGAGTCTAGTATATGTCAGACATTTCCAGCCACTATGGAGATCTTGATATGTTATATATCTTCAGCCATTATGGAGATTATGGTCCTTTGTATATCTTCATCATGGAGATTCTAATCTATGTATATTGTACATGGCGATGACCACTTATGTGATATCTTGTATCATGCCTATTCATGGCCATTGTACTCTTATGTATCCGGGACTACTATATGTATTTGCAGTTATGTACAGATTTGTATTATTGTACTACTG